>CM038682.1:464222907-464364231 GCA_021605205.1 Aegilops longissima
GTGGTGACTCCACAAAGACCTTGCAAAACTTGATGACTTTGTCTGCGGGTGACTCGCTTGCAGTCTCAAGAATACGGACGGGTTTCTCCTTGTAAGTCGATCACCGTCAAGCTGTATGGCCTCTAGGGGCACTGTGTCTCTCAACGGAACATCGGCCATGTCGGCATGGCACTTCTTCAACGGAGAAACGTGGAGACATCATGAACTCCGGACAATCCTTCCGGCAATTCCAACTTGTATGCAACTTCTCCACGACGTTCGAGGATTTTGTAGGGCCAATGAATCGGGTGCTAACTTTCCTTGACTCCAAACCTCTTGATTCCACGAAGTGAGACACACGAAGATATGCTCGGTCTCCCACTTCGTAAGTCACTTTCTTGCGCTTCTCGTCGGCATAACTCTTACGTCATGCATGTTGTGCTATCTTGAGCCTGTCTCGAATCAGCTTGACTTTCTCTTGAATCCTTGATAAGGTCGGAACCGAAAAGTGATCGATCTCCAACACTATCCCACAAAGAATGGTGTTCTCGCACCTCCTTCCGTATAGAGCTTGAAGGGCCATCTTCAAACTGGATTGATAACTGTTGTTGTATGAGAACTCTGCGTGTGGCAAATTATCATCCCAGCTAGACCCATAGTCTAGTACACAAGCTCTCAACATGTCCTCCGAATCTGATTGACTCTCTCGGTCCATCCATCTGTCTGCGGATGAAAGCTGTCTCAATTCCAGCCTCGTACCCAAAGTTTCATGCAATTGCTTCCAAAACTTTGAGGTAAACTGCGTTCCTCTATCGACACGATTTTCCTCGGAACTCCATGCGGACATACGATCCTGGTCATGTATATCTTGGCCAACTTGGCACTGGTATAGGTAGTCTTCACGGAATGAAGTGAGCTACCTTAGTCAAACGATCAACCACTACCCGATAGAATCATAACTGAGCGGGTCTGGGTAATCTGTGATGAAATCCATACCAAGTTTCTCCCATTTCCAATCGGAATCGGCAAAGGTTGAAGTAACCTGCTGGCTTCGATGTTCGCCTTTACGTTGGCAAACATCGCATCTTGCTACGTACTCGGCAATGTCCTTATTCATACCGCCCACCGAAACTTTGCTTCAAATCCAGTACATCTTGGTGTTGCGGGATGAATCGAGTCTGATGATTCATGAGCCTCTGAAGAATTAGCTTCCTGAGTTCGGGATCATTGGGCACATAAATCGATCCTCAAACCATATAGTTCCGTGTTCATCCTTACGGAATCCTTTAGCTTTTCCTTCCTCCATCTTTTGCTTTATCTCATCGATTTCCTTGTCCGACTTCCGGCTTCTCGAATCCTTTCGGTCAAGGTGGACTGTACTTCCAGAGTTGCAACAAATCCTTTCGGAACTATCTCCAGTCGGAGATCTCTGAGGTCATCGACTAACTCCTGGGGTAATCCTCCTGCTGTAAGAGTATTCACATAACTCTTACGGCTCAAAGCATCTGCTACAACATTAGCTTTACCGGGTGGTAATGCAATCTCATGTCATAGTCCTTTATCAACTCTAGCCATCTCCTCTCTTTTGAGATTCAATTCCTTCTGCGTGAAGATATATTTCAAACTCTTGTGATCTGTATAGACATCACAACGGTTTCCGATGAGGAAATGTCTCCAGTCTTGAGTGCATGCACTACACCGCTAACTCCAAATCATGCGTGGCATAATTCATCTCATGAGGCCGTAGCTGTCCGGAGGCATAAGCTACAACCTTACCTTCCTGCATCAATACTCCTCCGAGTCCTTGACGAGAAGCGTCACAATAAACCTGGTATTCCTTGTGTATGTCCGCAAAATCAACACTTTGGGCTGTGACCAACCGTTTCTTCAATTCCTGAAAACTGGCTTCACATTCCTCGGTCCAAACATACTTGGCTTCCTTCTTCAACAGCTCAGTCATGGGCTTGGCAATCTTCGAAAGTTCTCAATGAACCTCCGATAATATCCTGCGAGTCCGAGAAAACTGCGGATCTCCTTGGTCGAGGTGGGTGACTACCAATCGGTGGCTGATTCAACCTTGGCGGGATCAACTGCTATTCCTTCTCCTGAAATAACATGTCCGAGGAATCCAACTTCCTTCAACCAAAATTCACATTTGCTGAACTTGGCATACAGCTGATGTTCTCGAAGTTTCTCCAGAACTAGACGCAAATGCTTCTTATGCTCTTCCTCGCTCTTGGAGAATATCAATATATCATCGATGAACACCACGACAAACTTGTCCAGATATTCCATGAACACCTTGTTCATCAAATTCATGAAGTATGCAGGAGCATTAGTCAATCCAAATGACATGACGGTATACTCATATAAACCATACACAGTAGTGAATGCTGTTTTGGGTATATCCTTTTCACGAATTTTCAATGGTGATACCACGATCAAGATCGATCTTAGAGAATACCTTGGCTCCAACAAGCTGATCAAACAAGTCATTGATCATCGGCAGAGGGTACTTGTTCTTGATGGTTACTTCGTTCAATGCACGATAATCCACAACCATCCTCAAGCTTCCATCCTTCTTCTCTACCAAAAGAACTGGGCTCCCCAAGGTGATGAGCTTGGACGAATATATCCTTTCTCCAATAACTCATTTATTTGATCCTTGATCTCTTTCAACTCATTCGGTGGCATCCGATAAGGTCTCTTGGATATTGGGGCTGTGCCGAACAATAGCTCAATCAGAAATTCAATGTCCTGTCGGTGGCATTCTGGTAATTCCTCCGGAACACATCGGAAATTCTTGCACTCTGGCACTTCCTCTGAACAACTCCCGTGAGGGAATGCATGATTCTTCATCCGGCTGTGCTGGCTACATACTTGATCCTCTTACGCTCCGGGGTGGTGAGCAGAATAGACTTCTTGAGCACGATCTATGTTCCTTCATACTTTGACAACCAATCCATGCCTAGGATTACATCCAAGGTCTGAATTTCCAACACTATGAGTTCCACGGAAATTTGTGGTTCCCGATGTTGAGGGTTGCGGGACAGCTTAAACCTGCCATCATTTCTCCTCCTGCGGGCCGACGCGAAGGGGCTTCTAAGGGTTCTAGTGCGTAATCCGTTTATCCACAACTACCCTTGATATGAATGAATCGTTGCACCGAATCAAATAGAACCAAAACTGAGCGTGAATTCAATAAAACTTACCAACCACGATGTTCGGCTGATCATAGACGTCCTCCACGTCGATGTGATTCACTTGAGCACGAGGGAAAGGATTGGGCTTCTTCGCTGAGCCTCCATTGCCATTGCCATTCTTCTGCTTGGCCTCCGGACAGTCGGTGGCGTAGTGCCTGTCTTCGGCACTTGAAGCGGTGATGTGGCTCAGATCCTTGAGCCGGGGCAGAACGGTGCTGATTGCCATTACCATTTCCATTGCCATTGCCATGGCCTGACTTGTTGTCTTGGCTGCGGTTGTTCCCATTTCCTCCATGGTTATGACCTCCATGGTTATGATGGGTGTGCCCTCCCGAGTACGGTGCATAGCGGGGCTTCTGCTGAGCTCCTGAGTTGTGCTTCCCCTGGCTGTACTTCCGCTTGCGGCTTTCTATCTGCTGCTGCTTGCCTTCAAGAATGGTGGCCTTGTCTACCAGCTCCTGGTAGTTGTTGAAAGTAGCCACAATAAGCTGCATGCTCAGTTCATCATTGAGTCCCTCAAGGAACTTCTCCTGTTTGGCGGCATCTGTGGCCACATCATCAGGGGCATAGCGAGCGAGCTTGCTGAATTCATCCACGTACTGTGCCACAGTACGGTTCCCCTGGCGTAAGTTGCGAAACTCACGCTTCTTCAGACTCATGGCTCCAGCTGAGACATGAGCAGTATGGAAGGCTTGCTGGAATTGATCCCAAGTGATGCCACCCATGGGAAAAGTGGCGGTGTAATTCTCCCACCAAGAAGCTGCAGGTCCATCCAGTTGATGCGCGGCAAAGCGCACCTTCTCAGCATCAGTGCATCCAACGGTGACTAGCTCTCTTCCGATCTTGCGGAGCCAATCATCAGCCACAATTGGCTCAGTGCTACTAGTGAACACTGGCGGATTCAACCTCAGAAATCGGGTCAAATTGTCCACAGTGGGTGGTGGTGGTGGCGGTGGATTGTTGGCGGTGTTGTTCGATTACGAATCGGGGCTGCATCGATGCATTCTGCTGTTGGAGCAGCTGGGTGAGCTCCGCGGGAAACCAAAGTCACGTCTCGGAGGCATCTGGTGTTTTGGAGTGGGTGAGAAAATTAGAATAGAACAATGGTCTATGAGAAATACACTACCCATATGAATGCACAATCATAACACACCAATCATTTATTCATTCCACTCAAACATGGTTCAAACTCGATTACAAAAGCTCATGACTAATCGAAGGAAAACATCGCCTAACGATCGATTTAAAAAGTAAAAGATAACATGGTGGTCGACTAAAAGTCTTCATCGCTGGCGCCTCCTCTTGGGGTTTCCTTCGTGGTACTCCTTCAAAATCCTGATCATTGCTCACGAGGGTGCTTCATCTCCACTTGGGTAAAGGTCCTCTCCCAAATCCATCTTTTCCTCTATCGCGCAAGCTTCATCTTCGGTCGTCGACTATCTCCATGAAGTCCGTGATTTCTTCCTCATGGCCAAGGAAGTCTGCGTGCCTTCTCCTCCAGCTCCATTCATGGAACAAAAGCTTCCGGTGTGTCTTGAGTTCGGCGAGTCCAATCTCCCGCTTCACGAGAAGACACTCCAAGTCCTGGATGTATGAGAGAGTGGAATCATCCTCAATGGTACGGATGATATCTCCATTCCTTGCCTGCGAGAAACCATGGCGAGGTCTCGAGTGATCGAGCTCGCCTTGTACTCCTCTCGGAGATGTCCAAGTGCTCGATAGATCGCCACGTCCCTTCCGATGATCCAGTTGAACTCGGTGAACTCAAAGTTGATAGGCTCCGTGTGTCCTCCAAAGGTTCTCCACAGGATATGCACCTCAATCCAGTGGCGGTGTCCGTCGGAAGTGCATTAGTGGGTTTCCGGTGATCGAGGTAGAGCTATCTTCAGCTGCTTCACCATCTGGACCAGCTTTCTTCCAAAGGGCATCGTCTCATCGGGTGGCAGAACTCCGTAGCAAAACTGGGTTGAACTCGGTGGCCATCTAGAATGTTGCAAAGGGAGAAGAGTCGAATTGAACAGGAAGAATTATAGAATGAAAAGGGTTCAAAGTAAATGGTCTCTGCTATGGCTTTCCGATCCTAGGGGTTACGATCCTACGGTCAGCGTGTGCTCGATACCATCTCTGTAGCGACTGACCCAAAATCGGTCAAATCTACGTATGCATACCATCCCAAGATCATCTTTGGTACTCACAAGACATCGATAAAGAAATCAAAGTTCAATCACACCTGAATATCATTAATCGATTCTCATATAGAGTCTTTATTACAAGGGAATAAATTCGGCTCAAGGCCAACTCATGAGAAATAAGCTAAAATGCTGCGGAGCGTCGAAGGTAAGCGAGTCCATCCGACTCAAGGGCAATCGCCAAGCGCTGAGCGTAGCCTCACTCTGATCGAATATATCTACGCAACATAATACGTTGCAGCCATGTAGGTCAGCTTTTGGAATAAGCTGGCAAGTCATGAAGAATAACAATAATAAAGTTACTAACTCTATATGCAATTTGGCTGTGGAGCTCTAATTTTCATCATTTTGCGAAAAGCAAATTTTATCCTACTACAGTGGACTTACTTGCAAATTACTACAATTGTTGGTAGTTATTGAGATGGTTCCGCCAACCAAAATCTCGTTCCCAAATTATTATTAAGTCATAAACCCTCAAATTAACTCATTAATTTTAGTGTTGAGATATCCGAATACTTCCAAGTTCCAGAGGCTCAAATGTCCGTAACCGGGGACACGGCTAATCGATTAGATCTTTAAACTCTGCAGAGGGTTGCGACTTTCCCATAAGAATCATTCCTCCTTTAAAGTCTTCGCACTTCATGGTGTTTGAAGACGGACGAATGAAACAGGTCTTCCAAAGAGTTCTTACGCCACTTTGCACTCCATCCAATCCTACCGTTCGTCTACTTCTCGTAGTACCGTCCAGCCAGCGTCACTACTAGGGTCAACCCAGCCAGAGCCCATAATGGCTTGCGGCTGCATGTAAGCTTCGGTCATGGGGCATCCATCCTTCTCTTCGTGGCTGGGTGAAGCTTTCCGCAGGATGTCATGGCGCTTCTCCATGCATCCCGCCACCACTGGGTGCTCCAGGTGCCCGCAACCGTCCCTCCACCCAGAGTGATTTTCCAAAGTCCATCTTGATCATTGTAGTTCATGGGGTCATCATCATCATTGACTCTCACATCTTGCTTATGAATTTCACTCATCCCAAATCCCGTCTACGAGCATAGCAAAATAACTACTACGTCCCGGGGTCATGGTAACAAGGGGATTGGTTCATCCTACCACATGATACTACTCAAGTTTAATGACTTCAAAATTTCACTACTGCATGCAATGGTGGAGTGGTGACAACTACTAATGCACAAAAACATAGGTATAGAAATAACATGATCAAAACTTGCCTTGCTGATGATCCTCGTAAGCTAAAGAGTCGTAGTAGCAAGCTTCGCACTCCGGAAACTCTACCGAGACAAACAATAACACAATAAGCACAAAGCAAGAGGATCACACAAGATAACAATATTAACATAGCACAACAAAACAATCAAAACCAAATCCAAAAGAAAAACTCAAAGAAACCAATTCAAAGTTTTTCCCTACTCCAAACAATAGCAAAAATAGTTTTTTTTATATAACAAAAATTCCTTAATTTAACCTAATCATGGTTTTAGGTTAACTTAACAGAAAAGGATTCACTAAGCAACTAGGAGCAAAAAGAATTAATTAAAAAGCTATTATAAAACTCATTTTAGGCCTAATCCAATTTCTATTAAGAAAAATAATTTAAAACTTTTATTAATTATAAATAAAAGTTCATCTAATGGAGTGACAGAAACTAACCTAGAATAACAAATCACAAGTTAAAAATAAATTAATTTACTAATTAATTAAATAGGAAAACAGGAACTAGTAAATTAATTAGGATTAATAGGATTCTGTCTAAAATTAATTATTTATTAATCCTAAAATACCAAAATTAATTTCTAGGGTTTTGCAATGTTGAATTAAAGTGGTGACAAAAGAATCATGCAAAAATAATTTTCTAACTAAAATTATAGCAGATTTACTATTCTGACTAAAACAATATTAAAGCATTTTAATTATTTTTAACATAGCTAAATATATATTTTTCAGAAACTACATAAAATTTGCAATCCAACAAAAAAGAATCACTCAAAATATTAAACAGAATAAAAGATATACATTTTGAAAACTGAAACTATTCGCTAAAACAGAAAATCAAATTAAAAGAAAAAGGCCTAATGGGCCTAAAGCATGCACTAGGCGTAGTTTAGTCTAAACGGCCCTAGGTTTAAACTAAACGAACCGGCCTAAAAATAAAAACCTAAACTAAAAACTAAACCGATCGGACCGGCGGTTTTATAAAATAAAACCTAACCCTTGAGGTTCTAATCCTAGCCCTAGATCTAGGATCGGACGGTGGGGTGAGGCAGTGACTTACCGGACTCCGGCGACGGCGGCGGTGAAAGTCGTCCGAGGCGTCTGGCGTCGGGAGCTCGGCGACTCGTCGGGAAGACGCGCACGGGTCGGGGAGGTTCGGTGGTGTTGGGAGGTCGGGTGCACCAGGGCGTCGACGGCGGCAACAATGGCGGCGGGGAGGGGTTCGGGACTCCGGCGACGTCGAGCGGGAGGAAGAGGGGGTGCGGCGAGCTCTCGGGGGGGGGGGGGAATGGGGTGCGGGGCTCGGCCCTTTATAGCCCTGGGGTCGGGCTTGCCTCGGAAGGGCATCGGGTCTGTCGGGATCCGGATCCTTGGGATCCGGTGGATCTCCGGCGAGGTCGGTGGCGTGGGCGAGGGGGAAGGAAGACGGGGCGGGTCCCACGAGTCAGCGGGAGAGAGAGAGGGGCGAGGGGGTCGGGTGGCCGAGGCCTAGGCCTTTCAGGCCAGGGCGAGGGAGTCTTGCGCTGGCTGGCTGGCTGGTGTTGGGCTGCCAGTTGGGCCAGCTCAGTGGCTGGTCTTGGGCTGAGGGGTGAGGCGGCGCTGGCTGGGCTGGGTGTGCTGGTGGCGCCAGGGTTTTTCTTTATTTTTAAAATAAAACTAAAACAAAAATAAAACCAAATCTAGAAATAATTTATATAGGGTATATGTATACCAAAATGATCAGGGAATATTCCTTTCATTTGAACATTTTCCAAAGGCAAAATCAAACTTCATAAAATCTATTTTTTCAAATTCAAATAAAATTCAGATTTGAATTCCAAAACTTTTGGCATTGTTTCCTCTGATATTTTTGGAGTGTCATGTTTGCTCCTCTCATACTTTTGATCAAGTATTTATCAGGCTTGGTTTTTGGAATGTTTCACACATGCCAAAGTTTGAAATTCAAATTCAAAACTCAAATTGCTCTGAAACTTCAAATGGCATTCAAATTCAAACAGGAGTGCATAGGATGCTTATCTATAATTGTAAAACATTCCAAATAGTAAATTTGGGATGTTACATTGAAAAAGTTTGAGAACATCAAAAGTATGAAACAATTGCTTGGCTTGTCACCGGGGTTGTGCATGATTTAAATATTTTGTGTGATGAAGATAGAGCATAGCCAGACTATATGATTTTGTAGGGATAGCTTTCTTTGGCCATGTTATTTGGAGAAGACATTATTACTTTGTTAGTATGCTTGAAGTATTATTATTTTTATGTCAATATTAAACTTTTGTCTTGAATCTTATGGATCTGAATATTCTTGCCACAATAAAGAGAATTACATTGATAAATATGCTAGGTAGCATTCCACGTCAAAAATTCTATTTTTATCATTTACCTACTCGAGAACGAGCAGGAATTAAGCTTGGGGATGCTAATACGTCTCCAACGTATCAATAATTTTTTATTGTTCCATGCTATTATATTATCTGTTTGGATGTTTATGGGCTTTATTATACACTTTTATATTATTTTTGGGACTAACTTATTAACCCAGAGCCCAGAGCCCAGTGCCAGTTTCTGTTTTTCTCCTTGTTTCAGTGTTCCGCAGAAAAGGAATATCAAACGGAGTCCAAACGGAATGAAACCTTCGGGAGAGTTATTTTTGGAGTGGAAGCAATCCAGAAGACTTGGAGTATACGTAAGGGAAGCAACGAGGAAGGCACGAGGCAGGGGGGTGCGCCCACCCCCGTGGGCGCGCCCTCCACCCTCGTGGGCCCCTCTTGGCTCCCCTTACCGACTTATTTCGCCTATATATATCCATATACCCTAAAAACATCGGGGAGCAGAATAGATCGGGAGTTTCCGCCGCCGCAAGCCTCTGTAGCCACCAAAACCAATCAGACCTGTTCCAAGCACCTGCGGAGGGGGATCCTCACCGGTGGCCATCTTCATCATCCCGGCGCTCTCCATGACGAGGAGGGAGTAGTTCACCCTCGGGGCTGAGGGTATGTACCAGTAGCTATGTGTTTGATCTCTCTCTCTCTCTCTTGTGTTCTTGAGGTGGTACGATCTTGATGTACCGCGAGCTTTGCTATTATAGTTGGATCTTGATACGTCTCCAACGTATCTATAATTTATGAAGTATTCATGCTATTATATTATCCATCTTAGATGTTTTATATTCATTTATATGCTATTTTATATGATTTTTGGGACTAACCTATTAACCTAGAGCCCAGTGCCAATTTTTTCCTTGTTTTTGAGTTTTACAGAAAAGGAATACCAAACGGAGTCCAATTGACGTACCAATTTTTGTTGATTTTTTATGGACCAAAAGAAGCCCCTGGAGCAAAAGAGTTGGGCCATAGGAGTCCCGGGCTGTCCACGAGGGTGGGGGCGCGCCCTCCCCCCTGGGTGTGGGCCCCTGCCTCGTGGACGACTCGGAGATCCCCCCCTGACATGAAACCAACGCCAAAAATTCCTATAAACACAGAAACCCCCAGAAAATAACCTAGATCAGAAGTTCCGCCGCCGCAAGCCTCTGTAGCCACAAGAAATCAATCTAGGCCCTCTCTGGCACCTTGCCGAAGGGGGCCATCATCACCGGAGGCCATGGAGGAGGATCCTGGAGGGGCCATCATCGCTTTGAAGACCAAGGACCAGAGGGGGAACCTCTCCCCATCTAGGGGGAGGCCATGGAGGAGGAAGAACAAGGGGGAGAACCTCTCCTCCTCTCTCTTGGTGGCACCAGAGTGCCATCAGGAGGGGAATCATCACCGCGGTGATCGTCTTCATCAACATCACCATCATCATCACCATCCTCATCTATTGTACGCCTTACACTCTCTCGCACCCCGCTGTAATCCCTACTTGAACATGGTGCTTCATGCCACATATTATGATCCAATGATGTGTTGCCATCCTATGATGTTTTGAGTAGATATCTTTTGTCTTTGGGTTGATTGACGATCTAGATTGGTATGAGTTGTATGTTTTATTATTGGTGATGTCCTATGGTGCTCTCCGTGTCGCGCAAGCATGAGGGATTCCCGCTGTAGGGTGTTGCAATATGTTCATGATTCGCTTATAGTGGGTTGGTGAGTGACTGAAACACAAACCCGGGTAAGGGGGTTGTTGCGTATGGGAATAAAGAGGACTTGATGCTTTAATGCTATGCTTGGGTTTTACCTTAATGATCTTTAGTAGTTGCGGATGCTTGCTAGAGTTCCAATCATAAGTGCATATGATCCAAGTAGAGAAAATATGTTAGCTTATGCCTCTCCCTCATATGAAATTGCAATGACGACTATCGGTCTTGTTAACAATTGCCTAGGACAATTCCGCACACCGATCCATCATTATTCCACACTCGCTATTTATAATATTTAGTAGTATATTCTAACTTTATGATAACAGCAACTACTTTTATATTTTAGCTCTCTGGTATCATGCAAAGTTGTCCTCTTCATACCCACAACATAGTTTTATTTCTTAGTTGGAAGCAAATATTCTGTGTACGTAGAGTCGTATCAGTGGCAGATAGGGCTTGAGATAATATTGATCTTACCTTTAGCTCCTTGTGGGTTTGACACTCCATACTTATCACTTCCACCTTTGGAAATTGCTACGATGATTCCCTACACTTGGGGATTATCAGATCTTATGATGTTTCTCCCCCTCTACTCTCTTGTAATGGATTAAGTTTTCTCTTCAAAATTATCTTATCGGATTGAGTCTCTTAGGATTTGAGAACACTTGATGTATGTCTTGCCGTGCTTATCTATGGTGACAATGGGATATCACGTGATCCACTTGATGTATGTTTTGGTGATCAACTTGCGGGTTCCGCCCATGAACCTATGCATAGGGGTTGGCACACGTTTTCATCTTGACTCTCTGGTAGAAACTTTGGGGTGCTCTTTGAAGTTCTTTGTGTTGGTTGAATAGATGAATCTGAGATTGTGTGATGCATATCGTATAATCATACCCACGGATACTTGAGGTGACATTGGAGTATCTAGGTGACATTAGGGTTTTGGTTGATTTGTGTCTTAAGGTGTTATTCTAGTACGAACTCTATGATAGATCGAACGGAAAGAATAGCTTCGTGTTATTTTACTACGGACTCTTGAATAGATTGATCAGAAAGAATAACTTTGAGGTGGTTTCATACCCTACCATAATCTCTTCATTTGTTCTCCATTATTAGTGACTGAGGGAGTCCTGGATTAGGGGGTATCCGGTCAGCCGGACTATATCCTTTGGCCGGACTGTTGGACTATGAAGATACAAGATGGAAGACTTCGTCTCGTGTCCGGATGGGACTCTCTTGGCGTGGAAGGCAAGCTTGGCGATACGGATATGTAGATCTCCTTCTGTTGTAACCCACTCGGTGTAACCCTAGCCCCCTCCGGTGTCTATATAAACCAGAGGGTTTAGTCCATAGGACAACAACAATCATACCATAGGCTAGCTTCTAGGGTTTAGCCTCTACGATCTCGTGGTAGATCAACTCTTGTAATACTCATATTCATCAAGATCAATCAAGCAGGAAGTAGGGTATTACCTCCATAGAGAGGGCCCGGACCTGGGTAAACATCGTGTTCCTTGCCTCCTGTTACCATCCGCCTTAGACGCACAGTTTGGGACCCCCTACCCGAGATCCGCCGGTTTTGACACCGACATTGGTGCTTTCATTGAGAGTTCCACTGTGCCGTCACCATAAGGAAGGATGTCTCGTCTCATTGTCAAGGACAGCGTCACCTCTGGGGGAGCCCTGGCTGTCGGCCAGACTCTCCAGCTAGGCGAGTTCATCATGACCGCCCGTTCGGCTGCTGCGCCGATGATGACTTCTCGGGTCATCGAAAACAGCCTCCACGTTGGCTCGGAACTTGCCGAGCAGACGGATCCGATGGAGCTCTCTTCCCTAAACGAGCTCTTGGATCGCATCGCCGCTTTGGGAGTCGCTACGGACTACGATCGGATCGGGCTTAAGCCTGACCAACGGGAGATTAACTCTCCGCCGGTCACCCATCAGATAGCGGTGGTGGAGGAACAATGCGGCAATTCTTCCTCAATCTTGAGGACAAACTATGTCCGGATTCCAGAGCTCTCCAAGCCGGATACCTGTATACGGAAGGACATCCCCCAAGCCTTGAACGTAGAATCAGGCAGTGGGCCAGACCTATCGGGCGACATCTCGGAGCCCGAACCTCCAAGATCGGAAACTCCCATGCCCCCGGGTCTCAGATCGGGTCAGGGTTCGGACTTAAATTCGCCTAGCCACCCGGATACAAGCGATCTCTCCCACATTAGACAAGAGCCCCAGGAAACAGTACATCACTATTGGGCCAGATTCCTCCTTGTAATAAACAAGGTCAAGGACTGTCGAGAGGAAGACGCACTTTCATTCTTCTACAATAATTGCACGGACAAGGGAATCCTTAACGCCATAAGCCGCCGCAACCTAGCACACTTTGCTGACTTGGCGGCCATATACGGAAGTACTGTGCGATGGAGAGCGCCTGGAAAACCGAAATAGAATTTTGGGATAATCCGGCTTTGGCTAAACACCCAGTCCGAATCAAAAGGGTGCACCCCCGTAAGTCACCCGATTCAATCACAAAAAAGCAAAAGCCCACTACAGGGCATGGAACCATATTGGAGGGATGGCTTAACGGACCCTGCAAAATTCACAGTACGGTGGATACCACACCAACAGACAGCCTTAGAGCATGTTGGGTACTCCGGCAGGTTGCTAAGAGCGGCGAGGATCTCCTCATTCAAAACACCGCAGAGCAACATCCCGTGAATCACAATACGGTCTTGACAGTCTCCGAGACATTCGCCTCAAATAATAGGCGCAAGCGAGCACTCCGCAGCCTTGCCGAGATCTGCCAGGTGGTAGCAATAAATCCATGGAGTGACACGGCTATCACCTTCAGTTCCAGTGACGAATTTAAATGACGAACAGCCCGAGCACCAGCCGCATTAGTTCTTAGTCCAATTGTGGACGACTTTTGGCTCACTAAAGTACTCATGGACGGCGGCAGCGGACTAAACCTCATTTACGAGGAAACTCTTCACAAAATGGAAATAGACTGGAACCGCATTGAGCAAAGCAGCACAACCTTTAGAGGAATCATCCCCAGTCGGGAGGCACGTTGCGTGGGGAAAATCACACTAGATGTGGTATTCGGCACACCGGACAATTACATGTCCGAAGAAATAACATTCCAAGTGGCCCCGTTCAGTAGCGGATACCACGCCCTTCTAGGGCGGGAGGCATTCAAGATCTTCCAAGCTATACCCCATTACGGGTACATGAAGCTCAAAATGCCTAGGCCCAATGGAATTATCACTCTAACTAGTGATCCGGACATAGCGCTCCGTGCCGAAAACAAAACAGCCGCACTAGCCCTCGAGGCACTACCCGAAGCCCTAGCGGCAGAGGAGTTAACTGCGCTACGCTCGACCGTGGACAAGGACGACGTGATACTCGACAAGAGATCCAAGTCCACCTCTTTCAAACCAGCGGACAAAATAGTCAAATTCCAAGTCCACCCAACGGACCCTACCAAAACAGCCTCAATTGGGGCACAGTTAAACCCCGATGTGGACGCCGCACTACGGGAGTTCCTGCGCGAGAACTGGGATATATTTGCCCGACACCCATCAGATATGCTAGGAATCCCACACACATTGGCCGAGCATAGCCTTAACATTCTAAAAGGGTTCAGGCCGGTCAAGCAGACTCTTCGGCGCTTCTCCAAACCTAAGCGACAAGCTATGAGCGAGGAGCTAGCGAAGTTATTGGAGGCCGGATTCATCAGAGAAATAAAACACCCGGACTGGCTAGCAAACCTGGTGATGGTACCAAAGAAAGACAAATCCTGGCGCTTATGTGTCGACTTCAAAGACCTCAATAAGGCTTGCCCAAAGGATCCCTTCCCCCTCCCCCGCATCGATCAAATTATCGACGCCACCGCGGGACACAACTCATTGTGCTTCCTCGATGCAAAGACAAATCCTGGCGCTTATGTGTCGACTTCAAAGACCTCAATAAGGCTTGCCCAAAGGATCCCTTCCCCTTCCCCCGCATCGATCAAATTATCGACGCCACCGCGGGACACAACTCATTGTGCTTCCTCGATGCATACTCCGGCTACCACCAAATCAAGATGGCCGAGTCCGACCAAGCCGCAACAGTGTTTATCACGCCATACGACCCCTTCTGTTTCAACACAATGCCTTTCGAGCTTAAGAACGGCGGTGCAACGTATCAACGCATGATTCAGACATGCCTGGAAAAGCAAATCGGCAAAACAGTGGAAGCATATGTAGACGATGTGGTCATCAAAACCAGATACGTCAACTCTTTAATAGATGACTTGAGGCTTACGTTCAACAACCTCCGAACATACGACATCAAGCCCAATCCGGAAAATGCGTTTTCGGCGTGCCCGCCGGAAAGCTCCTGGGTTTCATCGTCTCCAGTAGAGGATTGAAGCAAATCCGGCTAAAATCCGAGCCCTGTCACAATTGGCCATCCCAACAGACCTCAAGCAAATCCAGACATTAACTGGATGCGTTGCGGCCTTAAGTCGCTTTATCCCCCAGTTAGGAGAAAAGGCACTACCCCTTTATCGCCTTCTTCGGCGCACCGAACACTTCGAGTGGACGGATGCTGCCACGGCCGTACTGGAAGAAATAAAAGCCATACTGGCCACCAACCCAATCCTGGCCGCGCCAAACATCGGTGAACCGATGTTGCTATATATAGCGGCGACTCATCAAGTCGTAAGCGTAGCGCTCGTCGTCGAACGAGAAACGAACGGACATAAATTCCCCCTTCAAAGGCCAGTATATTATGTATCCACTGTCCTCACCCCATGCAAATCACGGTACCCGCATTATCATAAGATAGCGTATGCGGTATTCATGGCATCCCGGAAACTACGACACTACTTTCAAGAGTGTTCAATTACAGTGGCCTCTGAAGTGCCACTGAACGACATAATAAACAACTGCAATGCCACAAGCCGGATTGCCAAATGGGCCATAGAGCTCCTCCCGTTCGACATAATATATAAACCTCGGCGAGCTATTAAGTCGCAGGTATTGGCCGATTTCGTAGCCGAATGGACAGAAGCCGAACTCCCTAAGGAATACAGCTCATACTCCAATTGGATTATGCACTTCGACGGCTCTAAAATGTTGGCCGGTCTGGGGGCTGGCGTCGTCTTGACATCCCCTACCGGAGATACAGTCCAATATGTACTCCAAATACTGTATACAGACTCCAACAATGCCGTCGAATACGAGGCCCTGTTACATGGTCTCCGGATGGCAGTCTCCATGGTCATTAAATGCCTGGAGGTGCGCGGGGACTCGAACCTCGCAATATCCCAAATAAATGGATACTTCGACGCTAAAGATCCGAAAATGGCGGCTTATCGCAATGCCGTACTCAAGATGTCAGCCCAGTTCGAGGGGCTCGAATTCCACCATGTAGCTCGGAAAACAATCAGGCGGCGGACGTCCTTGCCCGTATCGGCGCTAAGCGCGATCCGGTCCCACCCAACATATTCTTGGAAAGGCTGTTTAAGCCATCCATGGCATGGGAAGGGGAAACAAGAAACAACAGTACGGACCCGGCTACAATGCCAGATACCGAACACTCCGACATAATCGGCGGCTCCGCCACCGAAATAACACCTTCAGCCCACGTAATAATGGTCGTCTTTGCCCCATGGACTGAACCATTCCTGGCCTACCTAACTAGGCAGGAACTTCCCGAGGACCAAAATGAGGCACGCTGCATCGTGCGACGATCTAAAGCCTACAAGGTCCACGAGGGAGAGCTCTATAGGAAAAGCACCACCGGAGTCCTTCAAAGGTGCATATCCAAAGAGGAAGGGCGGAAGCTTCTGGCAGAAATTCACGCCGGACTTGGTGGCCACCACGCCACAGCCCGGCCCCTCGTAAGTAAGGCCTTCCGTACAGGATTTTATTGGCCGACGGCCCGAGCAGACGCACAGGACTTGGTCCAACGCTGCGTCGGTTGCCAGCTTTTTGCAAACCAAAGACATATGCCACCGTCGCCCTACAAACAATCCCCATTACCCGCCTTTTGCGGTGCAGGGGCTTGACATGGTTGGACCCCTTAAAGGGGGAACCCATAAGAAAAAATACTTACTGGTAATGGTGGATAAATTCACCAAATGGATAGAAGCCAAACCTATTAAAACGGCCAAATCCGGACCAGTGATAGATTTTATATCCGGGGTTGTACACCGTTATGGCGTCCCCCACAGCATCATCACTGACAACGTCACGAACTTCACTACCGACGAGGTGAAACTATGGTGCAGCAACATGGGCATCAAGCTCGATTACGCTTCTGTCTATCATCCACAAACTAACGGTCAGGTCGAACGAGCAAATGGTATTATCAATGAGCGGCATCAAACCCAGATTAGTGCGGTCCTTAAAGGAATCTAACACGCACTGGGTAGAGGAGCTCGACTCCGTACTCTGGGGGCTGCGGACCACGCCGAATCGCACTACCGGATACACACCGTTCTTTATCGTGTACGGCGCAGAGGCGGTTCTGCCCTGCGACATAATTCATGACTCACCTCGAGTGCGCATGTATGAAGATAGAGAGGCCGAGCTCGATCGGCAGGACAGTTTGAACGCCCTCGAGGAGGAGCGTGACGTGGCAAAAGCTCGTTCCGCATTCTACCAGCAACAGGCTAGAAGATACTAAAGCAGAGAACTACGGGCCAAAACCTATAATGTTGGCGAACTCGTTCTACGCCTACCAGATAAGAAAAAGGACAAGCTCAAGCCCAAATGGGAGGGTCCCTTCATTATTGACCAGGTCTTAACCGGTGGAGCGTACCGTCTGCGGTATGCATCGGACAACCGCCTCGAGCCAAATCCATGGAACGCAACTAGACTCCAAAGATTCTACGCCTAGTACCGGACTCCGTGTTCGTCTCCTTACCTCTATCAAATTTTTATACATTCGTTATCTGTCTTTTCTTTCTTTCTTTCTTCCCCTTTTCTTTTGAGGCCTTGAAGGGCTAAAATGTGTTTTGACTACACAATCTTGATGCGCCAGCCGCACTCATTATACCTGGGGGCTTCCTATACAGAAGCTTAAATATTTTATGGGCTTCATGCCCCGCACATGTGTTATTCTTCCGCATGTACCTTTTTTTCGCCACTATATGCATCGATATGACTTAAGTTTTGGCCAAGATGGGTTGCCTGGCTCTTGTATTTATGCCCTACGTTCCCATTAATTCGGTTAGGGCATAAGGGGAGCACCTCTGCGATTGTTACTGCCGGGTCAGCCGGATGTGTACCTCAGACTAGGTGAAGCCGAAAGCTAGCGTTCTTAAGGGAATATTCGGTCAGTGAATAAAAGATGACTTTTTTTTTCCACTTGCCCCCAGATGTTTTTGCCTGCATCTCTTCTCGCAGTTCGGACATGCACATTAGGGCATGCGTACCCAGGGAAAGGAACCCTTAATGGAACTATTCTCCCTGGAAGATGTTTCTTACTACCCATGTAATATAACATAACTAGTTGGGTACTTGTCTGTTCAAGCACTTATGACCCCTACGCCTGGTTTCCTCGCATACCCCGGTTTTTACATAACTGAGCTGGTATTCGGATACACTCCGGACTATCGGGTCCAGAGGTTGAAGCGAAAAGGTCCGCCATGACAAATGATTTACAATCCGGCTAGAGACATTCTACATGTCATTCAAATTACATAGTCACTTAGACTGATTAAATTCTTCTTCTATGCCATCCAACAGGCTGTCTAGCCTACAATCCTGTTGGGAAGACTTGGCGGTTAACTCTACTTGGTGATACACCAAACTGACAGGGATTTCTTTCCCATCGGGCCCAACAGGTCCGACCTCGGCCATGTGGTTTGGGTCAGCCTTGGTATACTGCGTCTTCACCATGGCCCAGGCTTCCCTGGCACCTTGACGGCAGGCCGATACCTTCCATAATCGGAGCGCCGCGCGCTCCTTGAGCTTCTCTGCAAGTCCTCCAAGGCCTTGAGCAGGGAGACGGATGGCCACAAGGCCTGGCAATACCTTGCATCACCGCCGAATTTGTTCGATGCGGTTGTGAGAGCTCGTAGAAGATCACCCGCAGACCTGGGCATCTCGTTCGCGGGACGACCTGTCAGCATACCTGCAGACATAAATCTGTTAGCTGGCTTCTTCGCCGAACTCTTTTTGAAGTTTGTTCAAGCACTTACTGAAAATGTCGCGTCGAAGCCGCTTGTTCTCCTTCACGGAGTCTGACAGTTAGGCGCGAACATCCTTTAGTTCCACGCTCAGCTGGGTATTGGCATCTTGGAGATTGTTTTTCTCCTTCCTAACCCTTGTAAGCACGCGCTCGCTAGCCTTTCGCTGCCGTATGACATGTTGCTCATCCGGATTCACTCCGGCGTCTTCTGCAATATTTATTGTTAGAATTGCATGCATGCCGCATCCTATATGGTACCTGTCATTCTTTAAAGTAGGTGTTACCAGAGGGGGCCTTCTCGGACTCCTTCAATGCGGCCACTGCGGCCCGTAGCTAGGCCTTGCACTCTTCCATCTCTTGAGACAATTGGGTATTCTTCTCTGTAAGAACCTGCACAGATAATGATCCTTAAATCAGTTGTGCCAACTGTTTCAAGTCTCAGGGGCTACTGACATATATATATAATCAAATTTTCTTACCCGTATATCCTTTACATACTAGTCCGTGGCTCTGGCAAGACCATTTTGAGCAGCACGAATGTACGCGTCTCCCGAATTGAAGGCAGCAAATGCCTCTTGGGAGAAACAAGCGTCACAGAGTACGGCCCGGCGGCGCCTGTGATTCATGGCGCTCTCCACTTCGGAATTTGTAGCGGAGATTTTATAAGCATCCTCTATAGGAGGAACGTCCGACATGCGTGCCTCGCCTCCGTGTCCGGCCCTGGAGCCCGGCTAGTGGAGGCGTGACCGGCAACTTCTCCGGATATAGTCCGGCGAGTATTTTTCCTTCTGGGAAACATGGGTGTTATTATGTTTTCAAAGACAAACCCACGGAGCGAGGTTTTATATCATACCTCTGCGCCGGCGTCTCAGTCCGAACCGCTTTTCTTTTCAGCCTGCCTGGCCTCGGTACCCCTTGATGGTAACTCGCTACGGGCTCGGCATGGCGTCCGGATGACCTTCCTTGTAAGACACCATGCAGATACGGAAGGTAAGGTGCGTGGAAAGGGATACTTCTCAAAGGTTGGGCCCCTAGTCTCACTTACCTGCGAGGCAGGGAGTAGCCCCGGATAGTCGGCTGTAATAGCCACCATGGCCTCATCACGGCTTAATTGATAAAATATCCTATCGATTAGCTCCACGAATATGTCCGGATCCTCTTGAAGGTCGGGGTCAAGGGACCGTTCCGGTTCCTCTGGTTGTGGAGGTGGGCTATTTATCTCCCTTACTGCCTTACGCAGCTCCTGCGGTGAACGGGCAAAATAAGACATTTATTTTGGAAATGCGGAAGGGAAGGGCATGAAAAGTGGCAGCTTACCCAGCTCGGAGGATTGTACGTGGAGAATCCGTCCCGTAGTTTGATGTGGAGGAACACCTCTTCCTCTCCCTTGTACAGACCGGACATAATTTTTGCCAGAGCGGCAATGGAGTCCGCCCCTTACGGCCGCAGCGGGTGGCATCGTCTTCCCCGTTAAAGTCCCACATTGGGCGGCCTCGGTATTGGAGCGGATGCACCCCTCACATAATGCATATTGACATAACTTCGGTTGTAGTCAGTCCTGATAGAGCCAGCACCTTTATCCGGCTCATCAGGTAAGAAACGTCTCTATCATCTTCCTCCTGAGTGCTCCTTGGTCGCCAGCTTAGGCGTTTCTTCAGAAGAACATTATTAAACTCAGGAAGGCCGATCCGAATAGGATCCGAAAGAGGGATGTCCTCTATATAGAACCACTCTGAAGGCCAGTCTTCGGATGCCTTCTTCGGGGTACCGGACAGGTATCCGGTCCCGGCGATGCGCCATATTTCGGCTCCGCCCACTTGAAATAGTGACCCCTCCTGTGTATGGGGTACGAGGAAGAATAGCCTCTTCCATAGCTCGAAGTGATCTTCGCAGCCCAGAAACAGTTCACAAAGAGCGACATAGCCAGCAATGTGCAATATGGAGGCAAGAGTGAAATTATGCAGCTGGAGGCCGTAGAACTCCAGGAGCCCACGGAGGAACGGGTGAATTGGAAATCGTAGTCCCCTTAATAAATAAGGGACAAGGCATACCCGTTCCGTTTTGAGGGATTGGGGAAGCTCTCTGCTTGTTCTCCACCATTATAGGTGGCAAGCCCGTCTCGAGCAGGGACCATATCTGTTGGGGAGAAATCCTCAGGTCTCAGTAGCCTCACTAGTTGGCTATGAGGGACGGAACACTTCTTCCAATCACCGGGCTTAGGTCTACGGGGGCGAGAGGAGGAGCTGTGGCGACTGACCATGTTGGAATGGATTTTTTCCAGGCGTGCTCCGACGGATACTCGCTGTGGAAGGATGATATGATATGGATCTGTGAATCCCTGTCTCTTTAATAGGCGATTTGCCTACATGGCTAGGGTGGCAATTGTAAAAATGCCCCGGATTCTCGCATTCGCTCGACGCATGGAGGATCTCCATTATTAGGCGCAGAAGCCAAGGAATGCAACACTTATGGGAAGTCGGACACTATTCAGACGAGTATTCAGAATTTGGAGAAGAACCCGCCTTGCAATGCCGAAGACAATCTGCGCACAAGACTCATCGTCATTGAAGACTGGTTCGGGGGCTACTGAGGGAGTCCTGGATTAGGGGGTATCCGGACAGCCGGACTATATCCTTTGGCCGGACTATTGGACTATGAAGATACAAGATTGAAGACTTCGTCTCGTGTACGGATGGGACTCTCTTGGCGTGGAAGGCAAGCTTGGTGATCTGATATGTAGATCTCCTTCATTGTAGCCGACTCGGTGTAACCCTAGCCCCTCCGGTGTCTATATAAACCGGGGTTTAGTCCAGAGGACAACAACAATCATACCATAGGCTAGCTTCTAGGGTTTAGCCTCTATGATCTCGTGGTAGATCAACTCTTGTAATACTCATATTCATCAAGATCAATCAAGCAGGAAGTAGGGTATTACCTCCATAGAGAGGGCCCGAACCTGGGTAAACATCGTGTTCCTTGCCTCATGTTACCATCCGCCTTAGATGCACAGTTCGGGACCCCCTACCCGAGATCCGCCGGTTTTGACACCGACAGTGACTATGGAGTGACTCTTTGTTGCATGTTGAGGGATAGTTATATGATCCAATTATGTTATTATTGTTGAGAGAACTTGCACTAGCGAAAGTATGAACCCTAGGCCTTGTTTCCTAGCATTGCAATACCGTTTACGCCCACTTTTACCACTTGTTACCTTGCTGTTTTTATATTTTCAGATTACAAAAACCTATATCTATCATCCATATTGCACTTGTATCACCATCTCTTCGCCGAACTAGTGCACCTATACAATTTACCATTGTATTGGGTGTGTTGGGGACACAAGAGACTCTTTGTTATTTGGTTGCAGGGTTGTTTGAGAGAGACCATCTTCATCCTATGCCTCCCACGGATTGATAAACCTTAGGTCATCCACTTGAGGGAAATTTGCTACTGTCCTACAAACCTCTGCACTTGGAGGCCCAACAATGTCTACAAGAAGAAGGTTGTGTAGTAGACATCACAAATCTGTAAAGTGTTGTATGCGGCGGCGGTAGAGGGCATTGAGAATTCCCTTGTCTGTACAGTTACGGCAAAAAACTGAAACCGCGTCGTCGTCACAACAATCTTTAATCTTGTTTTTAATAAGGAGGAATCTGGCCCATAAGTGATGGACCGTTTCCTGAGGTTGCTGCCGTACATACATTAGGTCACATATGTCTGGAGGGCCTGAATTACTTGGCAATATTGCTTGTGGTGGGTCGGCGGGCTAAAATCTAAATCCCGACCCATGATTGGATCCGGAGCTTAAAGAATCTCCGAGGTCACCAGTTCAGGATCAGGAAGGTCCTGGTGACTTCCGGGCTCAATGCCAGATCCTATGTTCGGCGGACATGAGGTCTCTTCCCGAGGATGGGTATCCGGCTCGCCGGGCTCAGAAATCCGAACATAGCTGGTTATTAACTTAGGGGAAGAAGCGTTCTCGGCTTGTTCCTCAACGACCGCTACCAGATGGGTGACCGGTGGGGACTTGATCTCCCTCTGATCGGGTTTAAGCCCAATCCGATCATAGTCTGTTGCGACCCCCAGGGCAGTGATGCGATCTAGCAGCTCGTTCAAGGATGAGACATCTACCGAATTCATCATTTAGGAGTGTTCGAGGCTGATGCGGAGATGATGTTTGGCGATTGTGGGGCCCACCATTGGATTAACGGCCGAGCGAGTGCCCATGGTAAAACTGCCGAGCTGGAGGACCTGTCCTGGAGTTAGGGTCCTTCAAGAAGTAATATCGTCGTTAATGACAAGGCGAGCCATCGATCCTTCTATAGATAACACAAAGGAACTCTCAATGAAAGCACCAATGTCGGTGTCAAAACCGGATGATCTCGGGTAGGGGGTCCCGAACTATGCGTCTGAGGATTGAAGGTAACAAAGGACAGGGGAACACGATGTTTACCCAGGTTTGGGCCCTCTTAATGGAGGTAAAACCCTACGTCCTACTTGATTGTATTTGATGAGTTTAGGGGTTACAACAGTTGATGTACCTTGAGATCGTAATGGCTAAACCCTAGCTGTCTAGCCTCTATGAATTATGACCCTCTCTACAGACTAAACCATCCGATTTATATACACACCGGAGGGGCCTAGGGTTATACAGAGTCAGTTTGTAGAGGAAGGAAATTACATATCCAGACATCAATCTTGCCATCCACGCATAAGAGAGTCCTACCCGGACACGGGGGAAGGTCTTCTGCCTTGTATCTTCACGACCCATCAGTCCGGCCCATTTCACATAGCCCGAACACCCGAGGACCCCCTAATCCAGGACTCCCTCAGTCATCACCGCCCACATAGTGTCAATGCTCCATGTTTTAGTAGGGTGTTGAACAATAGCCCAGGAGATTGGAGCACACCAAAAGCATGCACCACACACTTCCTAGCACTCTCTTGTTCTTGGGCAAATCTAGCCCTCTTCTCTTCTTCAGGATTGGAGATTGTCTTCACATATGTAGAACATGGAGCACATATACCATCAACTAGGTAGTATCCCTTGTTGTTTGAGTGGCCATTGATATAATAGTTGACCTCTTGGAAATTGCCTTCCGAAATCCCTGAGGACACTAGAGAATGCTGAATCATGTTGATGTCATTGTTAGAACATGTCATCCCAGAAATTGAGTGCAAAACCCAGAGATCTTGTGATGCCACAACTTCAAGTATGATCGCGCACTCCCAACATGTCCCTTATATTGCCCCTGCCAAGTAAATGGACTGTTCTTCCACTCATGGTGCATACAATCTATGCTTCCAAGCATCCTCAGAAAGCTTCTCAAAGCATTTATCGGTAACAATCGGTCCGTATCCGCAATATTTGTTTCTCTCAAATACTCCTGGCGAAACACTTGAACTAAAGCATTACAGAACTTGTACATTGACTCAAAGCATGTGGACTCACTCGTGTGTATGTACTTATCAAACAAGATCACCGCAAACTCCATATGCAAGCATCCGAACAGCTGAAGTGCATTTCTACTATGAGAAAAAGCCAATCTTACCAAATGGAATCTGGCTTGCATTTGAAGTAATCATTATAACCAATCTCTCCCTCCCCAATACAGTTGAAAAATGATGCATCTGGAAGCATAGACAGAAAAGTTTGTCAGGAATAGTGGGTTTGTGCGATGGAAATAATCATTAAAGAGTCGGGCATGCCCCCTTCTCTTTTCGGATCCAACGCATGAGCATGAATCTTTACCAAATCCCAGAACAATGTGGTCACTGCCTTGAAATGTTTTCATTGACGAGAAGTGTAGCAACCAAAACATTACTCTCATTATCCGATGATTCTTTAGATGATGATGAACAAATGATGTTATTAATAATAAAAAAACTCATCCGAGCTATCTGCCATGATCCTTCGGAGTGATGAATATTACCTAAAAATAGGTCGGTCGAATGGCCAAACACCCGTCCGCGGTGATGGTGACAGCCGCGGGCGTGGACAAGTCTTGGCAGGTGAAGACCCTCGTCCTGGTGGGTTCCGGGAGCAGGTCCGTTGAACTTAACGTCCTTGTGGGCGGCGTTGATGGCGGCATCAGTGGCGGGTGGGTGGGGTGTCAGGGTGGCGAAGAGGACAGAAGTGAGTGACGACTGCGAGGGTGAAGAGGATGGGAAGGTTGAAATCACTGGGTTGATAGGTGTTGGCTTGTGTACCACCGACAGATGGACATGAGGACGACAAAGGAAGGACAATGCAAGTGTCGTGGCGTGTCCGTGCGGACGCAAACCCATCCCAAATTTGGGCCGGAAATGGGTCAAAGCAGACATCGGTCCATTTGCGTAGTCGTGTTTTTTTAGGATCAGTGTTGCCGCTTTATTTAATCATAAAAGTTTGGAATCTCGTCTGAGATTACATCTAGCACACAATCTAGGGTATGCCCCAACCAAACCTTACAAAGTTCATCACTGATACCGACTCTAGCTAATTTATGCATGGCAACATTAGGAGAACAACAAACCCATGACACTTTAAAAGCAGCAAAAGACGCAAGCATCGCCTTGATCTCCTCTCTACACGGACCTACACTGGACATCTCCTTGTGTGGACGATTAAGCATCTTTGCCACACTTTGGGAATCAAGCTCCACATGGACCCTCACAGGGTTGATGTCCTGTGCCACTTCTAGCACTCTTTTGCAGGTCAAAATCTTTGTTTCAGGACTCGAAATGCCTGGAAAGTGATGACACATCCCAGCCCTGAACGCTCC
Organism: Aegilops longissima; assembly: GCA_021605205.1. Classification (NCBI taxonomy): domain Eukaryota; kingdom Viridiplantae; phylum Streptophyta; class Magnoliopsida; order Poales; family Poaceae; genus Aegilops; species Aegilops longissima. The sequence goes on from CM038682.1 coordinate 464,248,538, forward strand.
TCCGTGATCCCTAATCACCGCTCTAGCTCCACCCTTGTCGCCAACCTTATAAACTGCCCTATCGGAGTTGATATTTAGCCATCCATCCTCGGGGGGTTGCCACTTCTGCTTTACCTGGGGCGCCGGTGGGCATTTGTTAACTCCATGACTGCCTTCCACTCGTTCATATGAGTCACCACCGTAGCTATAATTTCATGTGGTGCAACTATCCTCTTGTCATCTCTATATCCATTTCTTGCCAACCATAGCCCATGTGTTGCTTGTATCATTGCCACCCTCTCATTATCAGATGCCCCGGTGAACCACCCAAGTAGCCAGCAGGCTAAGGCGCTCTAGGATTCGATCGGACTTTGTGGGGTCGCCACCAAAACTCCCTTCTCTGAACGAAGAAGCTGCTAGACCTGCGTAGAATGTTGGCATGACCAGAACCGGTGAATCACCGTTTCTTCCAGGCCGCATGCAACACAAAAAATACTAGGCTTAATCTTACGACGATGAAGTTCAGCCCCGACTGCTAACCCATTTCTGATCATTCTCCACATATGTATCTTGGCCTTGGCTAGCGTGTTTGTGTCACATAGCGCCATGTATCCCCTATGCCTCACCACCGAGCTCGAGGTCTCTAACTGTCTGGTCCTCCTTCTGTTCATGGCCATCCTTAGGTGGTAAGCAGACTTGACAGAAAAATTGCCATCTTTAGTATGGTTCCAAGCTTGGTAATTGTCTGTACCTGGGCCCCCAATGGCAATTTGTTGTATGTCAGTAGCATCATCATCATAGAACATAGCATGTACCCTTCCCATATCCCAGCTCCTTCCGTTAGCTGAAAGAAGATGAGCAACTTTGGTTGTTCCCGCCATAAACACTTGTCCAAGCGGCTTCATGCTTCCCAACCTGGGGATCCAGTTGGCGTGATGAATATTCACGTTGTTTCCATCTCCTATGCGCCAAACGAGCCCCTCACGTAGGAGGTCTCTGTCGGTGTCAAAACCGGCAGATCTCGGGTAGGGGGTCCCAAGCTGTGTGTCATGGAGCAATGGGTAACAGGAGACAAGAGACACGGTGTTTACCCAGGTTCGGGCCCTCTCTAAGAGGTAAAACCCTACTCCTGCTTGATTATATTCGATGGTATGATTATAGAGTTGATCCATCTCGAGATCATAAGTTGTGGTCTAGAACCTGAGGGTATGATGAATAATATCATAATGATCTATCGACTAGCCTGGCCTTAGCTTATATAATGTACCGGAGGCCTAGGATAACAAGAGTCCTAGTCGAATACGTTGGTCGAGAGGAGTCCTTGTCTTGATCACCAAGTCTTGTGAAATCTCCCTTGTTTGTGGCATGGGCTGTCCGAAGTGGCCCATGATAGAACCGCCACGGGGGTCCTCAGCACGATCCACCTGGTCAGGAGACGATGTGGTGAGTACCCCCTAGTCCAGGACACCGTCAGTAGCCCCCTAAACCGGTCTTCAAGTTGGGGACGCTCCTCGATTCTTCCGAACTGTTCTTCATCTTCGGTCATCGGTCTTGAAAACTAGTTCAACAAATCTTCTCATCTTCAATCTTGAGGATCGCTTAAGTGAATCCGAAGAGCTTACATGTCGGGTATCCGAGGAGCCCCTTCAAGTTATCGGCCTTTATCAATGCCTTGTTATTTCTATGCCACACCTCGGGTTTGAAGTGTTTCCCGTGCGGTGGTATCCTCTCATGTCCGAGGTCCAACACCGGACTGCATCCAAGCTCAAATGTCGGACTGCATCCGAGGTGTCTTTTGGCAGCCGAGCTCCAACGCCGGACTATATCTGAGCTCCATCGCCGGACTGCATCCGAACTCCAACGTCGGACTGTATCCGAGCTCCAACGCCGGACTGTATTCGAGGTATCATAGATTACCTCGGTCTTGAAAAAGTTGAAGGAGTTCAGCCGAGCTTAATGCCGGAAATAGCCTCTATGGAGCCAGCCACTTGTATCCGAGCTTTATGTCGGACTACTTCCGAGGTGGTGCACAACCTCGGTCTTGGGCGGATTTTTTGCCGATATATTTTTATCAACTGGTGCAATTTAATCTCTGCCGGGATATATAGCCAGTAGCCCTCAAGGTGTTTGTCGGTCTAAAACCCGAGATGCACATTTAGAGGAGCTAATGATCGGCGGACGGGCCCATACTACCTCGCCGTAATATCTTAGCTTGATGCCGGTTAGGGCCCAAATGGTGCCTATTGTTGTCCGAAGACGTGTTTTCCCATTGTTCGGTCAAGCCGAACACTGAGCACTTTGAATTTTCTGCATTGAATAGGTGATGCAGTAGCCCCCGATACACTGGTCGGGTGGCAACACCAGATCACGGGATTGATGTGCCCCTTTAATATTAGGAAATGATAAGCCCGAAGCCCAGTAGCCCTCGAGCCTTAATGCGGGCACGGGTGGCCGAATTAAGGATCGATATCCAGAGTAAAATCACAAATTATGTGTAATGATTCTATGTATCCAAGTACTTTACATCATTAATGCTCGGATCCGCATTGTACAAAACTTTGTTGACCGACCATCGGCTTCCACCTCCTCGGCCAGTAGCCGAGGAGTGTTTGTCCTACTTTATAAAGCCTTTATGAGGGCGAAGATTTATGAAAAACAAGACAACCCTGCCATACAGTTTTATAAACAAAGGTATGCAGAGAGACATGTTATATTGCTATTAAATGTAAAAACATCTTCCAAAGAAAATAGTCCGCTATCGGTTCCTTTCTTTGGGTTGTCATGCTGATCATGATCATGAAACCTCACCTTCGATCAATGTGGGAGGAAAATATTGAGGATTTAGTTCGGGGAAAGTTCCCGAACTCTATTGTATTAATGAACCAAAAATTTCACTTCCGTCATTGCCGACCAATTATATCCTTTAAGATCGCTAGCTTTCGGCTTCACCCAGTTTGAGGTACTAACTCGAATGACCCGGTAGTAACAATCACAGAGGTGCTCCCTTTACCGCCTAGCCGAACAATCGGGAACATAAGGGTAAGCACAGGAGCCAGGCAACCCAGCTTGGCCAAAATCTTAAGTCAAATTGATCCATATTTATGGCTTTATAACGATGATTGTGGAAGGCAGCCCTCATATATTCAATACAAATGCCGATGATATATTCATTTTGACTCCGTTGCGACCGTTTATCAGTTGAAAGTGGCCCATCATCGGCTTCCACCCCCTTGTAGATGCTATGCAGGGTGTTTTCGCAATAATGTAAACAACCCTTAGCCGATGTCTCGGTGCCCGAAGGCGGTTGTGTTAGCAGAAACGAGGCAATCAGATATGCGGGCTTTATAACTTTCACTTAGTCATTGGAGCTTAAAGTTGGGAGGCCAGTTACTAGCCCCCAGTTAGTGTTTGGCGACAGTCGAGGTCAAGCCATAAACACTTCGGCCAATGTTATGAACGGATCATCATTTAACACGGGGTGACCTCTATCGATCTTATAGTTTAATACAGTCATCAGATCACTGACCAGTTTACGCTTATTGTGACAGTCAGTTTTCGGCTTTCTCCACTGAGGCGCTTAACCATGCTAGCTGGAAGCACAATCGCAGTGGTTCTCCCTTTGCGCACCTAGCCGAACAAAGCGGAACGTAGGAGGCAAACACAAAAGCCGGGCAACCCAACTATTGACCAAAGACACAATTTGAAACTGATGCATATATAGCAATATCCGAGCATGTTTTTGACGAATCTCTAAAGGTGTCCGGCGTTGCACTACGAGACTTATGCTGGAAACACACAAATAGTTTAAAAGTTCCATAGGCTTGGAAGACCAAAAAACTTCAGTAAAAACATGATGTTCGAACTAGATCAAGTTTTTGGTGCCAATCCGAAAATTGGCCTTAGAAAAAAAATGTGCTTCTGTTCTTTAACATGACACATCCTATCCCAATACTTAAAGCGGGTCAGTGCTACGTCTTGAGCTTGCGTTGGTTTTCCTCGAAGAGGAGAGGGTGATGCAGCAAGGTGTAGCATAAGTATTTCCCTCAGTTTTGAGAACCAAGGTATCAATCCAGTAGGAGGCTCCTCAAAAGTCCCACGCACCTACACAAACAAACTGAGAACTCGCAACCAACACAATAAAGGGGTTGTCAATCCCTTCACGGCCACTTGCGAAAGTGAGATCTAATAGAGATAGTATGATAAGATAAATATATTTTTGGTATTTTATAATATAAATGCAAAAGGTAAAGATGCAAATAAAAGTAGATTGGAAGTAAATATGATAAGAGATAGACCCGGGGGCCATAGGTTTCATTAGTGGCTTCTCTCAAGATAGCATAAGTATTACGGTGGGTGAACAAATTACTGTCGAGCAATTGATAGAAAAGCGCATAGCTATGAGATTATCTAGGCATGATCATGTATATAGGAATCACGTCCATAACAAGTAGACCGACTCCTGCCTGCATCTACTACTATTACTCCACACATCGACCGCTATCCAACATGCATCTAGAGTATTAAGTTCATAAGAACAGAGTAACGCATTAAGCAAGATGACATGATGTAGAGGGATAAACTCATGCAATATGATATAAACCCCATCTTGTTATCCTCGATGGCAACAATACAATACATGCCTTGCAGCCCTTTTTTTTACTGTACACAGTAGGGCAAAGCCCCACTACAATTTTTATATTAATTTAAGTAAAACAAAGGTCCAACAGCACAAAGGCTTGAGGTAAGCCAAAAATAAAGACAAAGAAGAAGAAACAGAAGAAGAACAAAATAATTTACAGTACAAGGTTATCAAGCCAAGTACAGAAGGCTCTGGCATAGCTCTTTTTCACTCTAAATCTCAGGAGGTTAAGCTCATTAAGGAAAGTGACTTTCCACCTCTGAATGGAAGGCTGAATGGCTTGAAAGATCAGATTATTTCTTGAGATCCATATGGCCCAAGAGGCTAGAATGATGATTTCCATGAAGAATGGAACATGAAGTTTCTGCCTGAGATCCTCAAAAGCTTCAAGCACAGATACATTAAGTTGCCTGGAAGGACAAATAATATCCCAACACTGAGCTGCAAAAGGGCAGGTCCAGAAGAGATGGTGTAAGGTTTCCTCCTGAGGACAATTATTGACAGCACAATTGTAGCTTGCCAACTGGAAAGTTTTTCTGCGAAGAAGATTCCTAGTATTGAGCCTGTCATGAAGTAATCTCCAAAAAAACACCTTGTGCTTCGGCTGACAAGAGCTATTCCAAATCCAATTGAACTGTTGGGGCACTATTTTAACTCCCATCATTACTTTATATGCCTTAGCAACTGAGAATTGCTCATTGCCCCAAATGTAGCTCCAAGTGTCAGTGCAATCCAGGGAGTCCGAATTCCTTAGAGCAAAACAAATATCTTCCATACTTTCAAATTCCTGGAAGGCTTGCACAGTGAGAGGAAGTTGAAATAGATCCTCCAGGTATTCAGTATGAATAATGGTGTGCACAGTAGTGTTCTGGTCCTTCACAAATGAGAAGAGGTGAGGGAACAAGTTGTGTAAACAAGCTGAATGCCATAGATCAGACCAGAATAGAGCACTTTTACCATCCCCTATGTGACATCTGGCCAAGGATTTGAAATTATGAATGAGTTTGAGATTTGCCTTCCACCAAAAAGAACCAACCCAATTGCTGCCAGGCAACAAATTATTTGCATAATAAGTTTCCCAAATCAAGTTAACCCATGGAATGTTGTTCCTATTATAGAACTTGTGCAAGTTTTTGAGAAGCAAAGCTTTGTTTTGGACAAAGATATCCATCACCCCCAGTCCTCCTTGGTCCTTAGGTCTACAAACAGTGCTCCAAGCCACCATGGCAGGCCTGTGATCCTCAAGGTCAGGTCCTCTCCAGAGACAGTGCCTCAACAACTTGATAGCTTGTGATTTGAGGGTGACAGGCACATCAAGGCATCCCATTAGGTAAATCAACAAACAGTTTAAAACAGATTTTACCAGCAACAATCTCCCAACCATTGTCATGAATGAGGATAAATCCACAAGCTTTTTCTGCAGTCTTGTGACAAGAGGAAAGCATTGCTCCACAGTAGGCTTATGAAGACCCAATGGTATTCCCAAATACTGAATGGGGAAAGATTCTCTTTTGCAATGAAATGTATTTGTCAAAATTTCCACCTTGTCCTCAGGCACATTGATTGGGATAAGACTTGATTTGTTATAATTCACTTTAAGGCCAGTAGCATCTGCAAAAGTATTTAGAAGTGCTTTGAGGCAATGAAGTTGCTTTGCATCAGCTTGGAGAAGAACTAGAGTGTCATCAGCATACTGGACAATGGGAAAGTCAGGACATGATTGCACTTGTAGAGGTAAAGAAAGAATACCCAGGTGCATGGCCTTGTTAAGAATTGACTGAAGCAAGTCTGCAGCAAGCACAAATAATAGTGGTGATAGAGGATCTCCCTGCCTGACCCCCCTGAGACAGTAAAACTTCTTGCCAGGAACCCCACTAAGCATGACAGCAGATGATGTAGAGGTGAACAACATTGTAATCCAGTTGATCCATCTGTCTCCAAAACCTTTGGCCTTTAAGATGTCCAGAATTGCTTGGTGCTCAATGGTGTCAAAAGCTTTTCAAAATCTAGTTTAAGCACAACAATTTCCTTTTTTGACTTATGGCATTGATGCAGATACTCATATGCCCAACCCAAACTGTCATGAATGGACCTTTCCTTGAGGAAACCATATTGGTTGATGTGCACTAGTTTTATAATTACTTTCTGCAGCCTGTTAGCCAACAACTTAGTGACAAGTTTAAGACAACAATTAAGGAGAGAAATAGGCCTGAAGTCATTTGTTGTCATTGGTGTGCTTCCTTTAGGAATTAGGGTGATGTAAGAGGTGTTTAAGCTCTCAATTGAGATTTGCCCAGCATGAAAATCTTGAATAAATCTAAGCACGTCCCCTTTTATAATATCCCAACAGGATTTCAAAAATTCATTGTTGAAACCATCTGGACCTGGTGATTTATCAGGTGGAAGATCCTTGACAACATCATTAATTTCCTCTTCAGAGAAAGGTAACTCCAAGTTATCAAAAAGAGTTTGATCCTGCCTGGGACCAAAAAGGGATTCCAAGTTGAAGTGCATAGAAGTTTTGTGAGATGTGCCCATTCTCTTCTTATAAGCTTCCCAGAGGATTGCAGCTTTCCCAGCATGATCTGATATTTCAACTTGATCATCGTTTTGAAGTATAGCAATATGATTGTGCCTGTAATTGATTGAAGCTTTAGTATGGAAGAATTTTGTGTTTTCATCCCCAAATTTCACCCCCTTAATCCTTCCCCTTTGCTTCCTATAGATATTTTGGTTCCTGAGAAGAATGAGCAGCTGCTCTTTTAAAATATCCCTGCAGTTCAAATAGATCTTTTGATTGCAGCCCTTTCTGTCACTGGGTAAGGACACCGCAAGATTGAACCCAAAGCTAAGCACTTCTCCCATGGCAAGAAAGATCAATCTAGTAGGCCAAACCAAACTGATAATTCGAAGAGACTTGCAAAGATAACTTAATCATACATAAAAGAATTCAGAGAAGATTAAAATAGTATTCATAGATAAACTTGATCATAAACCCACAATTCATCGGATCTCGACAAACACACTACAAAAAGAGATTACATCGAATAGATCTCCACAAGAGAGGGGGAGAACATTGTATTGAGATCCAAAAAGAAAGAAGAAGCCATCTAGCTAATAACTATGGACCCGTAGGTCTGTGGTAAACTACTCACAACTCATCGGAGGGGCAAGGCTGTTGATGTAGAGGCCCTCCGTGCTTTATTGCCCCTCCGGCAGAGTGCCGGCGAAGGCTCCAAGATGGGATCTCGCGGATACAGAAGGTTACGGTGGTGGAAATTGTGTTTCGTGGTGCCCCTGGATGTTTTCGGGGTACGTAGGTATATATAGGAAGAAGAAGTACGTCGGTGGCCGCCCGAGAGGCCCACGAGACAGGTGGCGTGCCCTATAGGGGGCGCGCCCTCCTATCTCGTGGAGGCTCCGGTTGCTTCTTGACTTGCACTCCAAGTTCTCTGGATCACATTCGGCGAGAAAATCACGGTCCCGAAGGTTTCATTCTGTTTGGACTCCGTTTGATATTCCTTTTCTTCGAAATACTGAAATAGGCCAAAAAACAGCAATATGGGCTGGGCCTCCGGTTAATAGGTTAGTCCCAAAAATGATATAAAAGTGGAAAATAAAGCCCAATAAAGCCTAAAATAGTAGATAAAGTAGCATGGAGCAATAAAAATTATAGAGACGTTGGAGACGTATCAGTCAGCCTACGGCTTCAACCTCCTATCCCGAAGGCGGAGTACTGCTCGTTAGGCCAGTTTAACAAACTAAACTCTAGCGGCTTTGAGAGAGAAATTAGGCTCCCCGGCTATTGACCACACACTTGCGTCGAAAAAAGGAGTGATAGAAAAAGAATTTGCAACGACTAAGAAGAACACATATTATAAAATAGCTCATACTAATTTAAGAGCCCCCAAGCGACTTGGGTAAAAGAATTTTATGTATAATGATTGTATGTACTGCAGCACTTATATCTTATCTGTGTTCACCCGAACTTTAAACGCGTCTTAACCGGCCGTCGGCTTCTCCCTCTTCGGTCAAGGGCCGAAAAGTGTTATGTACTCCACCTGTCGAGAATATCGACGGTGTTTCCGATAACCAGGCAATCAGGCCATAAGGTCAGTAATGCAAAAGCGCTCAGGGAACTTATGCTATATTACTGACGAAGTGTAAGGAGCATTTTCGAAGAAAATAGTACCCCCGCCGATACCTTTCTTCGGTTGCTCATTGTTACTACGAGACTTGTGTAATAGATTTTTTGTACTCATGAGTTCTATTGTGTGCCGACCATGATTGAAAACAATAAGAGCGCTAGCTTTCGACTTCACCCAGTCTGCGGTCCGAGCTCGGATGAACCGACCGTGACAATCGCAGAGGTGCCCCTTTACTCCCTAGTCGAACAATTGGGAACGTAGGGGTAAACACAGGAGCAAGGCAACCCAGCTTGCGGAACACTTAAGTCAACATGGTGCATATTGTGGCGTAATACACGAACAAGGAATGAAGCCATACAAGTATAATCATATGCAAGAGGAAAGATTTCATAAAGGAAGCCCCCAAGTAAACGGGGTATTTGAATTTGTGTGTCACAAACAAAGTTTTGACAAGGAAGTTTTTCACATACAACTTTTTGCCAAAAAAGTATAATGCTTGGTCGAACCAAACAAAATTTAAAACTGAAAGTTTTTAGCATGAAAGCAACTTAGCTAGTTAACGTGCTCGGTGTTGATGCGTGGCCCGAGCTTGCGGCGAGACAATGTCCCAGCCCCCAAGCCGGTCCCGAGGTGGCGGAGCGAAGAGCTCGACACTCCTAAGTGGCGACATAGCACGGCCAATGCAGGCCGATAGTGTGACGCCAAATCCCGGCGTGGGTTAATGAAGTGATGACGAAGCCCCCGGTCCAGCCGAGGTGACATGGTACGTCGGTACACCAAGGTGACAGCGTTGGTCGGCTGGTGACGCCAAAGTCTCCGTAGTAGGTTGATGAAGAGATGGCGAAGCCCCCGGTCTAGCCAAGATGTCGGAGCGGGTCGGTAAGGAGATGTTGCAGCTGCTATGTCAGCCGAGGTGTTGAAGTAGTTTGGCGTGATAGACAAAGGCTTGAAGAAGAAATAGTGCGGCCATGCCGACGCTAGTCATAACTTGTGACGCGGTCAATGCCGAATTGATGAAGTGACCGAGCGGCGATGTCGGCGCGCCTGACCCATGCAATCCGTGGGGCGATGGTGTTGGTGATAATTTAGTCTTCGCTATGCCGAACTCTTGTTCGGCTTGCCGAGCTGATGATCCGATAAGGCTGGGCTCGGCTCGATGAAGCAACGATCTGTCTAGCGAAGGTCGGCAGACGTGGAGTAAGGGCTGGTTTGACACCGGCGTGACGGTGAAGATTACCTCCGAAAAGGAGAATTTTTTTTGAGCATGTGTTCGGATACAGAACACAATAACCTACAAAGAGATTCTTCCAAAAAGGTTGTCCAATATCCCGTTTGTGAAGAAGGATGAACTCAGGTCGGATTCATATTCGTGCAGAAAACAGATCCGAAAAGTGATGCACTAATCGGAAGGTTCCCGGAGTTTGGACGGTGGGATCGAGCTGAAAATTTAGAGAGGTGGTAGATATAGGAATTCCGCAGCCGATCAACGGTTGGATCTTCCAAAGGACGTCGGAGCTAGATGCTGGACACCACGCTCCAAACTCGTCCAGATTCCCATCCAGATTCGACAGGGCTCCGGTATATCGGAGATCGGCGGAGATTGCTCCACCGGAACGCGACGAAATTTTACAGTGTCGTTGTAGACTCAATTCTGCACAATTCCACTGAAGGAATCGTCAAAGCGATGCTCGAGGCGGTGGTTGCAGTGGATACAAGTTCGTTGTTCGGAAAAACAGCACGGTCGCCCGAGGGCAATGTTGACGTTGAGCCCCCGAGCTCCATGGATGATTCCTCCATGATCTTGATAGAGATCGGAGTTGATTTTGATGAAGGCCCTCGTCCGAACATGATGATTGGAGGTAGGGCACAATCCTCGGTCAAGCCAAGGTGACCAGTCGAGGCGGCGACGAAGACGCCGATGTCGCAGTTGATCTGCAGGCGAGCCATTGATCCTTTTGCCGACCATACAGTGGAACTTTCAATGAAAGCACCATTGTCGGTGTCAAAACCGGCAGATCTTGGGTAGGGGGTTCCAAGTTGTGTGTCATTGATCAATGGGTAATAGGAGACGAGGGACATGGTGTTTACCCAGGTTCGGGCCCTCTCTAGGAGGTAAAACCCTACTCCTACTTGATTATATTCGACGGTATGATTACAGAGTTGATCTACCTCGAGATCATATGTTGTGGTCTAGAACCTGAGGGTATGATGAATAATATCATAATGATCTATCGACTAGCCTGGCCTCGGCTTATATAATGTACCGGAGGCCTAGGATAACAAGAGTCCTAGTCGAATACGTTGGTGGAGAGGAGTCCTTGTCTTGATCACCAAGTCTTGTGGAATCTTCCTTGTATGCGGCATGGGCTGTCCGAAGTGGCCCATGATAGAACCGCCACGGGGGTCCTCGGCCCGATCCACCTGGTCAGGATACGATGTGCTGAGTACCTGATACGTCTCCAACGTATCTATAATTTATGAAGTATTCATGCTATTATATTATCCATCTTAGATGTTTTATATGCATTTATATGCTATTTTATATGATTTTTGGGACTAACCTATTAACCTAGAGCCCAAAGGCGCTTACTGCTTTCTCCTTGTTTTTCAATTTTGCGTAAAAGGAATACCAAACGGAGTCCAATTGACGTGCCAATTTTTGATGATTTTTTATGGACCAAAAGAAGACCACGGAGCATCGGAGTTGGGCCAGAGGAGTTCCGGGCTGCCCACGAGGGTGGGGGGCGCGCCCACCCCCCTGGGCGCGTGGGCCTGCCTCGTGGACAGCTCGGGGACCACCTTGACGTGAGACTGACGCCAAAAATTCCTATAAATACAGAAACCTCGAAAATTAACCTAGATCGGGAGTTCCGCCGCCCGAAGCCTCAGAGCCACGAGAATCAATCTAGGCCCTCTCGGCACCTGCCGGGGGGCCATCATCACCGGTGGCCATGGAGGAGAATCCCGGAGAGGCCATCATCGCCATGAAGGCCAAGGATCAGAGGGAGAACCTCTCCCCATCCAGGGGGAGGCTATGGAGGAGGAAGCACAAGGGGGAGAAACTCTCCTCCTCTCTCTCGGTGGCGCCGGAGTGCCATCGGGAGGGGAATCATCGCCGCGGTGATCGTCTTCATCAACACACCATCATCATCACCATTGAGGGAGTCCTGGACTAGGGGGTGTCCGGATAGCCGAACTATCATCACGGTCGGACTCCAAGACTACGAAGATACAAGATTGAAGACTTCGTCCCGTGTCCGGATGGGACTTTCCTTGGCGTGGAAGGCAAGCTTGGCGATACGGATATGTAGATCTCCTACCATCGTAACCGACTCTGTGTAACCCTAACCTATCCGGTGTCTATATAAACCGGAGGGTTTTAGTCCGTGGGGCGAACAACAATCATACCATAGGCTAGCTTCTAGGTTTAGCCTCCTTGATCTCGTGGTAGATCTACTCTTGTACTACCCATATCATCAATATTAATCAAGCAGGAGTAGGGTATTACCACCATCGAGAGGGCCCGAACCTGGGTAAAAACATCGTGTCCCTTGTCTCCTGTTACCATCTGCCTAGACGCACAGTTCGGGACCCCCTACCCGAGATCCGCGGTTTTGACACCGACATTGGTGCTTTCATTGAGAGTTCCTCTGTATCGTCACCAATAGGCCCGATGGCTCCTTCGATCATCAACAACGACGCGGTCCAGGGTGAGACTTTTCTCCCGGACAGATCTTCATATTCGGCGGCTTTGCCTGCGGCCAATTAAGCAGCCATCCGGAGCAGATCGAAGCTACGCCCACGCCATCAGGTCGAGACTTGGAAGTTTGAACTATACGGCCGATGTCTGCGGAGACTTGATCTTGACGGACTCGAGCCACAACCGAAAGCGTGCCGCCTTGTCTCGATGGGTATGATCTAGCTCTGCCACGGACAAGTGCCACGAGGCCGCACCAAAGATCCGCTCCGACCCTTAGTCCGGGCCGGATTCCCGATCGAGGGCGAGTGGTTGGACACCGCCTTGGGGCTACGATCTCCACGGCGATTGAGCCGAACTGCATCCCTGTCGCTGCGGCTCGTGACTCAAGGTGCCGGACTCTTCTCCGGACTCCGAACCTCTCATACCCCCAATCGAATCCGATTGGGCGCCGGTCATGGAGTTCACTGCCGTGGACATCTTTCAGCACTCGCCTTTTGGCGATATCCTGAACTCACTAAAGTCTCTCTGTTTTTCCGGAGAGCCCTGGCCGGACTACAGACAGGAAGGTTGGGATGCGGACGACAAAGAAATTCAACGCCCACCCAGCACCCACTTTGTAGCCACTGTCGATGATTTAACCGACATGCTCAACTTCGACTCCGAAGACATCAACGGTATGGACGACGATGCCGGAGACGACCAATACCCAGCGCCTATAGGGCACTGGAAGGCCACCTCGTCATACGACATATACATGGTGGACATCCCAAAAGATGGGAATGGCGATGGAACAACGGAGGATGACCCCTCCAAGAAGCAACCGAAGCGCCGACGTCAGCGACGCCGCTCCAAATCCCGCCACAGCAAAAACGGTGATTCCGGCACGGGAGATAATAACACCCCGGACAGTGCCGAAGACAACCCCCTCCAGCAGGACTCAGCGCAGGAGGAGGAAGAAGCAAGTTCGCACGACAGTGCGGTAGAAAGAGAGGTACATGACGATAATTATGCGCCTCCCTCCGAAGATGAGGCAAGCCTCAACGACGACGAATTCGCCGTGCCTGAGGATCCCGCCGAACAGGAGTGTTTCAAATGCGGGCTTATGGCCATGGCAAGCAGCCTCAAGAAAAAGCAGCAACAGCTTAGAGCTGACCAAGACCTGCTAGCTGACAGATGGACTGAAGTCCTTGCAGCCGAAGAGTATGAACTCGAACGCCCCTCCAAAAGCTACCCCAAACGCAGGCTGTTGCCTCGATCAGAGGAGGAAGCACCCAAGTCACTAGCGCACGACATGGCAGACCGGCCACCCTGTGACCGCGACAGAGAAGCCTTTCGGCCCTCCGATCAAGCCGCACCCCGACGCCGCTCAAAAAGTACCAAGGCACGGGAAAATCCGCCGGACTTGCGAGATATATTGGAGGATAAGGCAAAACATACAAGATCGATCTACGGACCGCGTGGGCGTCCAACGGCGTGGGATGATTACCGTCGCGCGGATACAAAGAAACCCGGCGGGCGAACACAAGATGAACAAAGCTCATATGAGCTACGTCGTGATATAGCCCAATCTGAGGCGCCAAGACACCCACTATGCTTCACCGATGAAGTAATGGATCATCAAATCCACGAGGGCTTCAAACCCGTAAACATCGAATCATACGATGGTACCACAGATCCTGCGGTCGGATCGAGGACTATCTCCTCCATATCCACATGGCCCGGGTGATGATCTACATGCCATCGAGATACCTCCCACTCAAGCTTAAAGGACCAGCTCGGCATTGGCTCAACAGCTTGCCGCCAGAATCAATTGCTTGTTGGGAGGACACGAAGCCGCATTCCTTGATAACTTCCAGGGCACATATGTGCGACCACCGAGCGCCGATGACCTTAGCCATATAATTCAGCAGCCAGAAGAATCGGCCATACAATTCTGGACACGGTTCCTAACAAAGAAAAATCAAATCGTTGACTGTCCGGATGCAAAGGCCCTTGCAGCCTTCAAACATAACATCTGCGACGAATGGCTTGCCCGGCACCTAGGACAGGAAAAGCCGAAATCCATGGCAGCCCTTACAACACTCATGACCCGCTTTTGTGCGGGAGAGGACAGCTGGCTAGCTCGTAGTAAAAACTTGACCAAAAACCCTGGTAGTTCGGATACCAAGGACAGCAATGGCAGGTCGCGTCGCAACAAAAACAAGCGCCGCATTAACACCGACAATGATGAAGATACGTCAGTCAATGCCGGATTCAGAGGCTCTAAACCCGGTCAGCGGAAGAAGCCATTCAAAAGAAATACCCAGGGCCCGTCCAACTTGGACCGAATACTCGATCGCTTGTGCCAGATACATGGCACCCCTGAAAATCCAGCCAACCACACCAACAGGGACTGTTGGGTGTTCAAGCAAGCAAGCAAGTTAAGTGCCGAACTCAATGACAAGGGGCTGCATAGCAATGACCAGGAGGAGCCCCGACCGCCAAACAATAGAGGACAGAAGGGCTTTCCCACACAAGTGCGGACGGTGAACATGATATACGCAACCCACATACCCAAAAGGGAGCGGAAGCGTGCACTAAGGGACGTATATGCGATGGAGCCAGTCGCCCCAAAGTTCAACCCATGGTCTTCCTGCCCGATCACCTTCGATCGAAGGGACCACCCCACTAGCATTCGTCATGGCGTTTTTGCCGCATTGGTTCTTGACCCAATTATTGACGGTTTCACCTCACCGAGTCCCGATGGACGGCGGTAGCAACTGAACCTACTTTATCGGGATACGATTGCACAAAATGGGCATAGACCCTCAAGGATTAAACCTACAAAGACGACCTTTAAAGGCGTCATACCGGTGTAGAGGCCAATTATGCGGGCTCGCTTACACTCGAAGTGGTCTTCGGATCCCGGATAACTTCCGGCGAAGAGTTGATCTTCAACATAGTCCCGTTCATGGCGGCTATCACGCCTTTGCCGGACGAACCGCCTTTGCAAAGTTCAATGCGGTGCCGCACTCGCGATACCTCAAGCTCAAGATGCCAGGCCCTCGAGGAGTAATCACGGTCAATGGAAACACCGAACGCTCTCTCCGAACGGAGGAGCACACGGCGGCCCTCGCGGCGGAGGTGCAAAGCAGCCTCTCACAGCAGTTCTCGAGTCCGGCCGCTAAACGTCCGGACACTGTCAAGCGCGCCCGGAGTAACCTACAACAAGACCGCCTGGCACGATCCAAGCACGCGTAGCAATCCGGCCCCAACCCCAGCCCTCGCGAAATTGCGAAGCCAAGATTACGCGCATACATAACTACGCTCTGGAGATACCATAGGCATAAGGGAGGGCACGACCACGGCATGCCCGAATGCGGCTAAACCGCACTGGGGCTCCCGATTGTGTCATTCTTTTCTTTTTCTTTTTCTTTTTCAGGACTCCGTTTTCCGAAGTCATGTCCGCACTAGAATCGCCGAACTCACGATGCAACAGCCAGGGAAGCGTAAAGCTACGTCGAGTGTTCGGTGGTCTCTATTACGAGCATTATACCTATTTTACATACCATCCGCAGCTTACCCCTCGGAGGGGACATGTTAAATAATCCCATCCCTTGCTTATCGCACTATTTGTATCGTTCGCTTTCATTGCAGTACCTTTTGAATAAACAATACATAGCTTTTGCTTATTATTGCACTCCTTTCTTTATTTATATATATGTTCATTTCATGACATGTTGCACCCAGACACTTTGGTACGGCCAATACACCAGGGGCTTAAGTACCCCAAAATCATGGTGTGATAAGTCCAACACTTTCACAAGTGCGGCACCCGAACATATAGCATTATATGCATCGGCTCAATCATGTCTTGGGGCAATAGTTGGGTTTGCCCGCTCCGTCTTTTGGTACCTTACGTTCCGTTATATCGGCTAAGGTAGCACTGGAGAACCATCTGCGATTGTGCCCAGTTGAGCTGGGTCGAGCACCTCGGTGGAAAAGCTAAAACTGACCGTCATGATAGGGCGAGAGCCGGTCGCTGTTCGAGAGGTTTTTTTGGGTCCCTAAAGACTTATGCCGCTTAGAGCGAGGAACCGGAATTGTCCGGCCAAGGTGTGGATAGCGCCCCGAACTCGGTCTTCCGAATACTAGGGGCTTCGCCGAAATTTAAAATTATAGAACTCTATGGCTAAGTGAGAGTGTTCAAGCATTATAAGTCCAATGGCCACAGCCGAACTATGAGGCTCCTCATGGCCTGTTCGGCGACCTTGTGGAGCTCGACCAGCTGCTTCAGCTGGTCGCTTAGGGGCACCGGATGTCCGGCCTCAGCATACTGAGACCAGAACACCTTTTCCGTCGAGCTCCCCTCCTTGGCATGGTAGAACGCGGCAGCATCAGACACACTACGGGGCAGATTTTCGAATGCTCCTGGAGAGCTCCGAATCCGGGTAAGTAATAGGTAATTCACTTTCACATGCTTGCTTTGCATAAAGAATGCCTTACCCGCCGCTATCTTCTTTAATGATTCAATTTCTTGGAGGGCTTTTTGGGCCTCGGCCTTAGCAGCTTTGGCACTCTCAAGAGCCGAGGCAAGCTCGGACTCTCGGGTCTTCGAGTCACGCTCCAAACCCTCGTGTTTTTTCACGAGAGCCTGGAGCTCTTGCCGCACCTCCGCCAGCTGCGCCTCCCCCTTCTCTCGCTCGGTGCGCTCCGCGGCCGCTTTGCTTTCGGCCACGAACACCGCTTCCTTCAGAGTCGCCACCTCGTTCGTGGCCCCTGCAGTACCCATGTTATTCCTGTTATTTTTTGCAACCAAAACCTTTCCATAAGGTATTTCTTTAATAAGGTATTACTTACCTTCCTTGTCCTCGAGCTGCTTCTTGGCAAAGCCGAGCTCGTTCTCGGACCGCTCGAGGCTCTGCTTTAATGCATCGGCCTCCATGATCGGTCTGGCAGAGGTCAAGCAAGCAGCCTGCATTCCCATATTGACATACTTATGTTAGACTCTTGCGATATCTTTTAGATCCTTAGTCCGGCTTTTCTTTCCAACACCGAACTAAGCATCGGGGCTACTGCTCTCGCGATAATATTTTTACATATTCTAAACTTACCTCAAAGCCCGTTAGAAGGCTGGTATAGAAGCGGTCAGCCCGCTCTTGGCGGATCGAATGTCCGGATCACCGCACTCATAACAAAGGCGGTGCTCCTCGATGGAGGGGCTGTTAAGCGCCTTGATGAAGTTATCCGGTGCCTCCGGTTGGACGGAGGGCACTGGCGTCTTACCTTCTTTACGGGGCCGCTTGCCGGACTTCGGAGCCGCTGAAGGTTCCGTTATGGAGTCCGGACAAGGGTCGGGCTTAGAGCCCCTGGGGGTCTCGCCCCCCACGCGCCTGGAGTCCGGGAGGTTGCCTTGTGGCGCCTCCTGCGCCACCTCCTCTTGACCAGGCCCCCCTTGGGGCACCACCTCGGCGTCGTCCGCAGCGTGAGGCGAGGAGGCGGCCGGAAGTGAAGTACTCTCCATTTCCGACGAACCCAGGGACCCGCTCGACGAAGCGGCGAACTCGCCCTTGGGCGGGCTGCATGATTGTTCGGCATTAGAGAACACTATGCAATAAAAAAGTCATGGGTATCCGGACACTTACGATCTCGCCAGGGGCTTGGCCCTTGTTGGCCACTCCTCCTCGTCGTTGTCGACGTTGGTGGAGAAGTCCAGAGGAAGGGTCCTTCCTTATTGACCCTCCGCCTCCCGGTTGGGGCGGCCTTCCTTTCCTCTCCTCCTCACCGGGGAAAGACTTCTTTCCTCCTCCTCTTTCTCGGAGAGGATCCTCGCTTGAGAATCTGACAAAGACCAGTGTCGAGCTCCTTCGAGTTCCGTTGCCTCCTTCTAGGCCTTCTTCTCCGGCACCACATGAGGTACGGAGCCAGCAGCCCCGCTCAATCGGGCGTCTGGCTGGTCTTCGGCAAAGGGCGGACAGTTAACCTGTCCGGCGTCTTCACCATCTGTTAAAGGTTAGGGAGTTTTAGATCCCGCATAGAGTCAAACTATGAAAAAAGAGTCCCATAAAGGATAAAATAACTCACCTCGCTGGCTTGACGCTGCAAGCTGAATCCGCGATCTTCGGTAGCGGATGTGGGAGCCTCGGCGCCCTTGAACAACACCTTCCAGGCATCTTCGCACGTAGTGTCGAAGTGCCTTTTTAGAGTTGAGTGTTGTGCCGGATCGAACTCCCACAATTTGAAGGCCCGCTGTTGGCATGGGAGAATCCGGCGGATGAGCATCACCTGGATTACGTTGACAAGCCTGAGATTCTTGTCCACCAGGTTTCGGACGCATGTTTGGAGTCCGGATAGCTCATCCGAATTCCCCCACGTCAGGCCCGTCTCTTTCCATGACGAGAGCCATGTGGGGAAGCCAGATATGAATTCGGGGGCCGCCACCCATTTGGGGTTGCGCGGCTCGGTGATATAGAACCACCCCGATTGCCACCCCTTTATTGTCTCCACAAAGGAGCCCTCGAGCCATAGGACTTTGGCCATCTTGCCAACCATGGCGCCTCCGCACTCCGCTTGACGGCCGCCCACTACCTTCGGCCGGACATTGAAGATCTTCAGCCATAAGCCGAAGTGAGGCTGGATGCAAAGGAAGGCCTCGCACACGACGATGAACGCCGAGATGTTGAGGATGAAATTCGGGGCCAGATCGTGGAAGTCCAGGCCGTAGTAGAACATGAGCCCCCGGACAAATGGGTGAAGTGGAAAACCTAGTCCGCGGAGGAAGTGGGGGAGAAACACCACCCTCTCATGGGGCCTGGGGGTTGGAATGAGCTGCCCCGCGTCGGGCAGCCGGTGCGCGATATCGCCGGACAAGTATCCGGCATCCCGTAGCTTGTGATGTGCCCCTCCGTGACGGAGGAGGCCATCCACCTGCCTCCCGCTCCGGACATAGTTGGAGAAGGTTGAGGTGGGGTGTGCGGACTTGGGCGCTGGAGCTCGAGTGCGCGGAAATGGATAAGCAAAGGAGGAAGAAGGCATGGGTGAAAAGGTGGATCCTTATCCCCTTATATGGACGGACGAAGCTATCCGTCCCCCACCAGCCTGGTAAAACTCGCTTTACTCCCAAGCGCCGTAATCAATGGCGCGGATGGGTTACCCACGTCCGTATTGATGGGAATCCCGTAATAAGGGGCACGATCTATGCTTTGATAAGACGTGCCAGGGAAACCGCCTCGCCAAACGCACTGAGGTGGAACAGTTAAAAAACGATTCATATAAAGGCCTAGCCATGGTGTGATGTCACGCCGCGGAATACGTCAGCAGATCTGTGCAAAAGTTATTCTCTCTACGGTGGTATGTGGAACTTGTTTTGCAGAGCCGGACACTATCCTTGTGTTCAAAACCTTCTATGAAGTATTCGGAGGAGGAACCCGCCTTGCAATGCCAAGACAATATGCTGCGTCGGACTCGTCGTCATTGAAGCCTGGTTCAGGCTACCGAGGAGTCCTGGACTAGGGGTGTCCGGATAGTCGAACTATCATCACGGCCGGACTCCAAGACTATGAAGATACAAGATTGAAGACTTCGTCCCGTGTCCGGATGGGACTTTCCTTGGCGTGGAAGGCAAGCTTGGCGATCGGATATGTAGATCTCCTACCATTGTAACCGACTACGTAACCCTAACCTATCCGGTGTCTATATAAACCAGAGGGTTTTAGTCCGCAGGACGAACAACAATCATACCATAGGCTAGCTTCTAGGGTTTAGCCTCCTTGATCTCGTGGTAGATCTACTCTTGTTATACCCATATCATCAATATTAATCAAGCGGGAGTAGGGTATTACCTCCATCGAGAGGGCCCGAACCTGGGTAAAAACATCGTGTCCCTTGTCTCCTGTTACCATCCGCCTAGACGCACAGTTCGGGACCCCCTACCCGAGATCCGCCGGTTTTGACACCGACAACCATCCTCATCTCTTTTACGCGATCCACTGTCCCGCACCCCACTGTAATCCCTACTTGAACACGGTGCTTTATGCCACATATTATGATCCAATGATGTGTTGCCATCTTATGATGTTTGGAGTAGATATCCTTTATCTTTGGGTTTATTGATGATCTAGATTGGTATGAGTTGTATGTTTTATTTTGGTGATGTCCTATTGTGCCCTCCGTGTCGCGCAAGCGTGAGGGATTCCCGCTGTAGGGTGTTGCAATACGTTCATGATTCGCTTATAATGGGTTGGTGAGTGACTAAAACACAAACCCGAGTAAGGGGGTTGTTGCGTATGGGAATAAAGAGGACTTGATGCTTTAATGCTATGGTTGGGTTTTACCTTAATGATCTTTAGTAGTTGCGGATGCTTGCTAGAGTTCCAATCATAAGTGCATATGATCCAAGTAGAGAAAGTATGTTAGCTTATGCCTCTCCCTCATATGAAATTGCAATGACGACTATCGGTCTTGTTAACAATTGCCTAGGACAATTCCGCACACCGATCCATCATTATTCCACACTCGCTATTTATAATACTTAGTAATATATTCTAACTTTATGATAACAGCACCTACTTTTATATTTTTGCTCTCCGATATCATACAAAGTTAGCCTCTTCGTACCCACAACGTAGTTTTATTTCTCGTTGCTAGTTGGAAGCAAACGTTCGGTGTACGTAGAGTCGTATCAGTGGCAGATAGGGCTTGAGATAATATTGATCTTACCTTTAGCTCCTTGTGGGTTTGACACTCCATAATTATCACTTCCACCTTTGGAAATTGCTACGATGATTCCTTGCACTTGGGGATTATCAAGCTCTTTTCTGGTGCCGTTGCCGGGGATCAATAGCGTGGGGTTGATATTCTCGTGTATGCTTGTTTGCTTTCTTCAGTAAGTAGATTGTGTTTCTCCTTTTTGTTTCTGTTTAGTTGTGGGTGAAACATACAAAAAAATTAAAAGAATGAAAATACAAAAAAAAAATACTTGCCTCTCATGCCTAAAAAGTTTTTCAAAAAGAGAAGTGATTGGAAAGTTATGCATTGAAGAAGTGAGGGTCGACCTTGAGCACTTGTGTTCATGCTCACGGAAACAATATAGAATTTTTCATGGAAGTTTCTCTGTAAATAATTATCCCCTTGTATATATCCATTGTATTATAAAAATAATGTGCCAAGCTTGGGTTTTAGGATGATTAGATTGCTTGTTTACTATGTGCAGAACAAAAACAGAAACTTTGGCTGTAGCGCGTGATTTTACATTTATTACTGGAAAGTCAAATGGATCTGAAACTTTTTGCCCATTACTTCTGTAGAAATTTTTCAAATTTTCAAATTTATTTTATAATTTTAGGAGTTACAGAAGTTTACTAAACTTCCATATTACTACAGACTGTCCTGTTTTTGACAGACTCTGTTTTTTGCGTGTTGTTTGCTTATTTCGATGAATCTAGGGCTAGTATCGGGGGGTATGAACCATAGAGAAGTTGGAATACAGTAGGTTTAACACCAATATAAATAAAGAATGAGTTCATTACAGTACCTAAAGGTAGTGATTTGCTTTATTACACTAACGGATCTCACATGTTTTTGTTAAAGTTTTGTGTGGATGTAGTGTCCGAAGGTCGAGGAGCTATCAATATGAGAAGAATAAAGAGAGGCAAGAGTTCAAGCTTGGGGATGAACAAGGAACCCCAAGTAAATATTTCATAGGATACTCAAGCATCTAAGCTTGGGGATGCCCCGGTTGGCATCCCATCTTTCTTCTTCAACAAATATCGGTATACCTCGGTTTTTGTTTTGTTCACATGATTTGTGTCCTTTGTGTTTTTGTTTTTCCTGTATGAACCATGCTAGCATGAGATAGCACTTCATTGATTTATATAATACTTCATGTGCTTCACTTAAGTCTTTTAAGTATTATCTTATAGAATTGCTCTTTGTGCTTCACTTAAATCTTTTGAGTATGGTTTTATAGAATGCTTCATGTGCTTCACTTATACATTTTGAGCTTGGATATTAGTTAGTCTATATTAATGGTAGAATGCTCCATGAACTTCACTTATATCTCTTGGAGTATGAATAATACTATCATTTAAGGTGGGTTTGGAAGAGTGTCAACTTTAGGAATTAGTGATCCCACTATTAGGAATTAGTGTGATATTTATGAAAGTGGATTTGGAAGAGTGTCAACTTTAGCTAGTAATGATTCCACTATTTCAGAAGAGGTTCCAATTTATTATGAGAACAAAGTTGATATTCATGATGCTACTGAAAATTGTTATGCCGGAGGAATACATGCTTGTAGGAGTTGCAATAATATCAAGTTTCCTCTGTATGTGCTTAAAGTTTTGAAGTTATACTTGTTTTGCCTTCCTATGCTAGTTGATTCTTGTTCCCATAAGTTGTGTGCTCACAAAATCCCTAGGCATAGGAAGTGTTTTATATTTAAATGTTCTAGTCATATTCTTCAAGATGCTCTCTTTGTGTTTCAATTCTTGTCTATTATGTGAGCATCATTGAAATCATCATGCCTAGCTAAAAGGCATTAAAGAAAAGCTCTTGTTGGGAGACAACCCAATATTTAACCTAACTGTTTTTGTGTGTTTACATGATTAAGATACTGTATTAATCATGTTTTATAGCTTTTGTTTCAATAAAGTGCCAAGTAAGACCTTTGGGAAGACTTGGGAGAAAGTTAATGTGATCTTGCTGTAAAAAAACAGAAACTTTGCACTCACGAGATTAGCTGTCATTTTTTACAGAAGAGTGATTTTGAGTTGATTCTTTTTGAATAAGATTAATAGACAAATTACTCACGTCCACAAATTTATTTCATAATTTTTGGAGTAGCATAAGTATAGTTTATGTTCAGGTCATTACAGACTGTTCTGTTTCTGACAGATTCTGTTTTCATTGCATAGTTTGCTTGTTTTCTAGTTTCTATGACTTATATTTCTCAATATAAATTGTAGAAATGATATGGTACAGTAGACATTGTGTGGTAAAAATTATGAACCTTGTCTTAGCCAGTACCAAAGTGGATGGTTTACTCTTTATCATACTAACCTATCTCACGAAGTTTTGTTAAGTTTTGTGTGATTGAAGTTTTCAAGCTTCGGGTGAGATATCGATATGAGGAGAATAAGGAGTGGAAATACCCTAAGCTTGGGTATGCCCAAGGCACCCCAAGGTAATATTAAAGTAAGACTCAAGCGCCTAAGCTTGGGGATGCCCCGGAAGGCATCCCCTCTTTCGTCTTCAAAACTATCGGTATACCTTACTCGGAGCTATATTTTTATTCGTCACATGATATGTGTTTTGCTTGGAGCGTATTTTCAATTTTACTTGCTGTTTTAATAAAGTCATTGGATCTGAAATATTGAATGAAAAAGAATCCTCCCATGGCTAGTTAATTATTTGACTACTCAGTGTTCTTCACTCGTATCTTTTGGAGTAGTTTGTCATTTACTCATGTGCTTCACGTATATCCTATGAGTAAATGGTTGAATAAATTGAATGTCATAAACCTAAATTTATATATGTTTCATATGCTTATAACATAGGGAGTAATGACTTCTTACATAATAAGTATAGGTAGTAAACTTATTGAAAGTTAGCAAACGTGGAATTGGTCACTTGAACAATTCTTGAAAGAATATTAAAGGAAGAGGGATTTCACATATAAATATACTATCTTGGACATCTTTTGTAATTGTGAGCACTCATTAAAATATGACATGCTAAAAGGTTGATGTTGGACAAGGAAGACAACATAATGGGTTATGTTTTCTTATATCTGAAATAAAGTATATTGTCATTGATCGCCCAACACGTTGAGCTTGACTTTCCCCCTCATGCTAGCCAAATTCTTTGCACTAAGTAGAGATACTACTTGTGCTTCCAAATACCCTTAAACCTAGTTTTGCCATGAGAGTCCACCATACCTACCTATGGATTGAGTAAGATCCTCTAAGTAACTTGTCATCGGTGCAAGCAATAAAAATTGCTCTCTAGATATGTATGATTGATTAGTGTGGAGGAAATAAGCTTTATACGATCTTGTTATGTGGAAGAAATAAAAGTGATGGACTGCATAATAAAGGTCCATATCACAAGTGGCAATATAAAGTGACGTTCTTTCGCATTAAGATTTTGTGCATCCAACCTTGAAAGCGCATGGCAACCTCTGCTTCCCTCTGCGAAGGGCCTATCTTTTACTTTTATCTCTTACCCTTATGCAAGAGTCATGGTGATTTTTCACCTTTCCTTTTTACATTTTATCCTTTGGCAAGCACATTGTGTCATGGAATTGTCACGGCAGATGTCCTCGTGAAAGGACTTAGTCATGGAGCCATCGCAACTAGGAAGCTTAAAGGGGTTAAAGTGGGACAAAGGACACGAGGGTTTATACTGGTTCGGCCCCTTGCGGTGAAGGTAAAAGCCTAATCCAGTTGAGGTGGAATTGCTAGGGTTTCGATTACCAGGGAGCAAATCTGCTATGCCCGGTTCTCGATTTTATGTTACTTGCCCCAAGCCGCCGGCGGGTCGTCCCCTTATATACACGAGTTGACGCCCGGCGGCCTACAGAGTCCCGGCCGGCTCATAAACAGTGTCCGGCTCGGTGACTAGTTAATCTTGCCTTACAACACAAGTCATGCCATTACGGCGGTTTATCACTACGGGCCTTAAGTCGCCTACAGGCTTTAGGCCCTTTATTGAAACGCCATCTTCAAGCTTGATATTGGGCTTCATATGATAAATCGTCATAGCGTAACCCGGCCCCTCCTGAGCGGGTTATAGTAGTAGTTATATCCCCAACATTAGGCCCCAGATTGATTTGAACCGGTTCATGTCAATCTTCAATACATTAAGAAAAAGCCTTCTGTCTTCTGTCTGTACAAAAGTTATAACCCGCCATGACATCATCTTCTGGATTCATGATAACACGCCATGACGTCATCTTCCATTAAATTCATATTTTATTCTGTCATATCCCAACGGATCCTTATCTTAATGACCATCCCAAAAATCGAGGCGTCGGAGTAGCTGGATAACCACGTCCGGCCTCATCGTTTTTCGCGCCCGCTTTGTCAGTCCTCCTTTATAAATAGGCACCACCTTTGGTCTTTCCTCATTCTCCCTCTTTCGTCGTCTTCTTCCTCTTGCTACTCCACTGCCGCTCGAGCTCCGCCGCCGCCGCCGTAGAGCATCTCGTCTCCGTCGATCTTGGCCGCTGCATCAATCTGAATCGATCAGCTAACGTCGGCGACCCTCCGCAGTAGATCTGCAGCTATAAGTCCTTGCCGTCCCGCACCCCAGATCCGGACTTAGGGTTTGCAAGATCCTCTGCTTTTTTATGTTCATCATATTTTCTTCAGAGTTCCTCCACCGCGGCCTCTTTTGATTTAAAAGGCAACATATACTCCTGCGGTAACCGTTTTATGCCCATTTTTTACACTAGCAGATCCCTTTTCTTTGTACAAAGGCCTCATTAGAACTCACGAACTCATCTGTACCAGTTTTTAGGTCTAGAATATTTTCTTTTCTGAACAACCGTTTGATCCAAAATAACAGCTGCAACCTGCGAAACTTGTTTGTGCGACACTTAGGCAAAAAATTGTATCTGTTAGCCATGGCGACTCTTATCGCCGGCTTAAAAAGGCAATGCTCAATCAATAATTCTGACCACTCACAATGGTTTAAATAACTTAATTGCTTATGATGCCCATGGCGGCTTGAATAATCTGATACAATTAGCCATATGTCATTAGGCCCCTTCATAAGCCGCCATCTTGAATATGAATTGAAATATTTTCTCCAGCTTAAATTTGAGCCGGAAATTTTTATTTTGTCATAGGCTTCCAACTCCATAATGCCGCCCAAGGCTCCCAAAGCACCCGTTACATGCAACTGGGTTAAATCCATCGTCATAGATTACACCTTTAAAGAGTTTGTGAAGACGGGTTATCTGCCGAAGAAGGAAGTCATGTCCTATCGTGCTCCTGATCTGACAGAAGAAAAACCTCAACCCAAGGAAGGGGAAGTTATTGTCTTTACTGATCACATGAACCGGGGCTTTTCTCCGCCCGGCTCAAAGTTTTTTAGAGACGTCTTGCACTTTTTGACCTGCGATCTCAAGACATCGGGCCTAATTCCGTGTCAAATATCTACAATTTTCAACCGTTCTGTGAGGTGTACCTTGGAGAAGAACCCAGCTTGCTACTCTTTAGAGAGTTATTTTATTTGAACCGTCAAAATGAACGTGCCAACGGGCCCAGCTTGGAGCTTGGTGGAATCTCAATTCAGTGACGGAGGGACTGTCTCTTCCCGTATGCCGAACTGCCGAGTCACCCTAAAGATTGGAACCACACGTGGTTCTACTGTCAAGACACTTCTCCGGCTAATGAGAACCCTCTGCTCGCTTTCGCTACCGCTACCGAGTCAACTCACCCCTGCCAGATAAACTGTCTCCAGCTGAACGTCAAACACTTGCCCCCACCATGAGCAAGGTCAAGGCTCTTCTGGGAAATGGCCTAATGGCATTGACCTGGTCCGGGTTTGGCTTGCCTGGCGGGTTATCCCTTTAAGCCGCCGCCCCGGCTTGATGTGCGATCACACAGGCTAAAAGAATGATCCTCTGCGGCACAGCCCTGATGAATTACCTGAGGATGTTGTCGATGATATGACCAAGTCTCTTCTGAATGAGAGCCTGGCATATTGTGGGAAAGTAGGCTTAAGTCCCTTCTGCAAAGCTAACCCGGCTCCAGCGGTAAGCTATTGACTTGAGCATTTTTACCTTCAACTTTACCAATTTCGTCTTTACTCAAAAACCTTTGTTTATAATTCACAGGCTGATGACGAATTTTGGAAGGTCAAGTATGACCATGAGGCTGCAAAGAAAGCCAGAAAAACTAACAAAGCCGCCAGGAAAGCTGCTGCCCGGAAAAAGGGGAACAAACCTAGCACCTCGGATATGCTTCATTTGGAGGATACCTCCGAGTCAGAGGTAGATCTTGACTCTTTAGGATCCTTTTTTAACCATCTTATTGACACTGATTATCATCAGGAGGATACAGGAGCGAGTCATGTAGCGATTGAAGAGGTAGCTATAATTTCCTCCGACTCCGAGCCTTTGCCGAGACAGAAAGTCTGAAGAGTAACCCGGAAAGTAAGATTTTCACATCCTTTAGCTTACCAAGATCCTCAATTTCTTTTGAAGCGACAGATTCACGAGAGCCGGAGGCAGACCCGGACCAGTAAAGACGCGGAACTCTCCTCCGACTTACCCGATGTA
Organism: Aegilops longissima; assembly: GCA_021605205.1. Taxonomy (NCBI): domain Eukaryota; kingdom Viridiplantae; phylum Streptophyta; class Magnoliopsida; order Poales; family Poaceae; genus Aegilops; species Aegilops longissima. The sequence goes on from CM038682.1 coordinate 464,276,269, forward strand.
ACAAGAAAACGCCGGACTGAGGTCATCTCCGATTTACATTCATTGTATCCTTTGGCGGGTTTCACTCGTCAACCACTCAATTCTTCTGACTCAAACTATCAGGGATCTTCACCTTCCTCCGGTGAATCAATGAAGTCTAATATGCCTGCTTTCAAAACCACTCCAGGGTAATGATAATCTGTTTATCTTGTGCTTATCTTACTCATGTTTTTGTACTAACCCTTTGATTTTTTCACAGCATACAAGTAAAGCCCAGCAAGAGGGCGAAGAAGAATAAGCCGGCCGAAGAACCGATCTTGACTGAACCGGAGCTCAGAATGGCTGCTCCTAATACCTCCGCTCATGAGCCGCCGCCTGAACCAACCCACGATATTCCAACGCCTACTGCTGATCCGCCTGTCGAGCAAGCCATTGACGGCTCTGAAAACCCGGAGATCCCTAGCCCGGCCAAAGCGGATGACCCGAACGTCGAAATCATCAAAATTGACTTTGTTGAGCTAGGGAGACCCACCGTGCTGGCCAAGTGCTCTGCCAAAGAAGAACTTCTGGAACGCCGCAAAGCCAAGCTTGATGTCACTGATTATACTCATCTAAGTATTGGAGAAATCGTCTCTGGTTATATAAATCAAGTGCACAACAGCCGTGACATGGAAATTGACATGGTGAAACAAATACACCAAAAATCTGAGGTATAACTCTTGTTGCTATACTTTATTTATACTTACTATACCAGCCCCCAAGTCTATTGCTTATGCTGAAATATGTTGTAGACTTAATACCAGCTTAGTAATACATGCAAGAAACCCGGCTTATCCTGTAGCGCCCAAGGGCCGGCTTAGACAACATGTTTGAACCGGTCCTTATCATGTTTTAACCAAGTACTTGAACAACAATATGCATTAGCCCCCAAGTGCCAAGTACCTTTGCCTGCAAAGTGCTTGGGACTTATTTCCATGAATCGCCACTGTAAATAGAGTTCTTCAGCATACATTAGCCCCCAAGTGCCAAGTATCTTTGCTTGCAAAGTGTTTGGGACTTAATGGTGCATTATGATGATCCTGACTGTAACCCGGCATTTATACAGGCCACCATTAATCAATTTTAATCGGAGATTTCTGACTTGAAGAATCTCCTGGAAGCTCAGGAGAGTGAGACCCAAAAGGCCAACTCCAAGTTTGAATTCAGTGTATCTGAACAAGAGAAACTGAAAAAGAACTTTGAAGCAGAGAAGAAGGCCTGGGCTGATGAAAAGATCGCTTTGACCAACCAGGCTGAGAAAGCGGAGGCGACTCTTGCAGAAACAACTACCGAGTTATTCGGTTTAAAACGCCATGTATCTCAGATGGTCTCAGCAATCTTTGGTAAGTTACTCTGCAAGTGTTAGATATTTTAAATCTTTTTCAACAAGTATCTCAATTGTCATCAACTCACCTGACTTTGTAATGCAGGCCCCAGGAGTTCCAATCTTAACCAAAGCATGCTGATAAAGCTGAAGGCCGTTTATACACTGGTGGAACAACTCTACACCGGGTCACTACGTGCATTAGCCGTCGTGGCTTTGTCGAATGAAGTTCCAACTCTCCTGGCGGATGTACTAAAACGGCTTGCCGTGCTACCTCAGCGGTTCTAGGAATTAAGACGAGCTTCTGCAAGAGCCGGAGCGATAGCCGCATTAAGCCGGGACAAGGCGTGGCTACCGGAGCTAGACCCGGCCGACATCTCCCTTGGGTATCCAAGCCTGAAGGAGGACGGCACCTGAGGGAGTCCTGGACTAGGGGGTGTCCGGATAGCCGAACTATCATCACGGCCGGACTTCAAGACTATGAAGATACAAGATTGAAGACTTCGTCCCGTGTCCGGATGGGACTTTCCTTGGCGTGGAAGGCAAGCTTGGCGATACGGATATGTAGATCTCCTACCATTGTAACCGACTCGTGTAACCCTAACCTATCCGTGTCTATACAAACCGAGGGTTTTAGTCCGTGGGGATCTAACAACAATCATACCATAGGCTAGCTTCTAGGGTTTAGCCTCCTTGATCTCGTGGTAGATCTACTCTTGTACTACCCATATCATCAATATTAATCAAGCAGAGTAGGGTATTACCTCCATCGAGAGGGCCCAACCTGGGTAAAACATCGTGTCCCTTGTCTCCTGTTACCATCCGCCTAGACGCACAGCTCGGGACCCCTACCCGAGATCCACCGGTTTTGACACCGACATTGGTGCTTTCATCGAGAGTTCCTCGTGTCGTCACCGATAGGCCCGATGGCTCCTTCAATCATCAACAAAGACACGGTCCAGGGTGAGACTTTTCTTCCGGACAGATCTTAATATTCGGCGGCTTTGCATCGGGGCAATTCGCTGGCCATCCGGAGCAGATCGAAGCTACGCCTCGCCATCAGTCAGATTTGGAAGTTTGAACTATACGGCCGATGTCCGCGGAGACTTGATCTTCGACGGATTCGAGCCACAACCGAGCGTGCCGCCTTTGTCTCGATGGGTATGATCTAGCTCGCCACGAACAAAGGCCTCGAGGCCGCATCAAAGATCCGCTCGACCCTTAATCCGGAGCCGATTCGCCGATCGAGGACGGTTGGTTAGACACCGCCTCGGGGCTGAAATCTCTACGGTGATCGAGCCAACACCTCCCCTGTCCTTTGCGGCTCGTGACTCAAGGCGCCGGACTCCTCTCCGACTCAACCTCCGCGCCTCGCCAATCGAATCCAATTGGGCGCCGGTCATGGAGTTCATCGCCATGACATCTTTCAAAGACTCGCCTTTGGCGACATCCTGAATTCACTAAAGTCTCTCTTTATCCGGAGAGCCCCGCCGGACTACGGACAGAAGGTTGGGATGCGGACGACGAAGAAATTTAACGCCCACCCAAGACCCACTTTGTAGCCACTGCCGATGATTTAACCGACATGCTCGACTTCGACTCAAGACATCGACGGTATGGACGACGATGCCGAGACGACCAGGACCCAAATACTATAAGGCACCGGAAGGCCACCTCGCCATACGACATATACATGGTGGACATTCCAAAAGATGGGAACGGCGATGGAACAACGGAGGATGACCCTCCAAGAAGCAAATCGGCGCCGACGCGTCGGCGCCGCTTAAATCCCGCCACAAGTAAACGGTGATTCCGCACGGAGATAATAACACCCCTGGATAGTGTCAAGACAACCCCTCCAAAGCAGGACTCAGCGCAGAGCAGGGGAGAAGCAAGTCCGCACGACAAGGCGGCGTAAAGAGAGGTAGAGGACGATAATTATGCGCCTCCCTCCGAAGATGAGGCAAGCCTCAACGACGGCGAATAATTGCTGCCCCGAGGATCCCGCCAAACAGAGCGCTTTCAAACGCAGGCTTATGGCCACGGCAAGCAGCCTCAAGAAAAGCAGCAACAGCTTAGAGCTGACCAAGACACGCTAGGTCGACAGATGGATCAAGTCCTTGCAGCCAAGAGTATGAACTCGAACGCCTCCAAAACTACTCCCAAACGCAGGCCGCTGCCTCAATCGAGGAGGAAGCACCCAAGTCACCAGCAAGACGACATGGCAGACCGCCACCCGTGGGTCATGACAGAGAAGCCGCCGCCCTCCGCTCAAGCCACACCCCGACGCCGCTCAAAAAGTACCAAGACACGGGAAAATGCACCGGACTTGCGAGATATAATGGAGGATAAGGCAAAACATACAAGATCGATGTACGGATCGCGTGGGCGCCCAACGACTCGGGATGATTACCGTCGCGCCGGATACAGCAAACCCGGCCGGGCCGAACACAGTAGACAAAGCTCATATGACCTACGTCGTGACATAGCCCAATACAGAGGCGCTACACACCCACTATGCTTCACAGATGAAGTAATGGATCATCAAATCCCTGAGGGCTTCAAACCCGTAAACATCGAATCATACGATGGTACCACAGATCCTGCGGTCTGGATCAAGGACTATCTCCTCCACATCCACATGGCCCGCGGTGATGATCTACATGCCATCAAATACCTCCCACTCAAGCTTAAAGGACCAGCTCGGCATTGGCTCAATAGCTTGCCAGCAGAATCAATTGGTTGTTGGGAGGACCCGAAGCCACATTCCTTGATAACTTCCAGGCACATATGTGCGACCACCGACGCCGATGACCTTAGCCATATAATTCAGCAGCCAAGAATCGCCGGACAATTCTCGACACGGTTCCTAACAAAGAAAAATCAAATCGCTGATCTGTCCGGATGCGAGGCCCTTGCAGCCTTCAAACATAACATCCGCGACGAATGGCTTGCCCGCACCTAGGACAGAAAAGCCAAATCCATGGCAGCCCTTACAACACTCATGACCCGCTTTTGTGGGAGAGGACAACTGGCTAGCTCAGAGTAACAACTTGACCAAAACCCCGGTAGTTCGGATACCAAGGACAACAATGGCAGGTCGCGTCGCAACAAAAAAAAGCGCCGATTAACGCCGACAATGATGAAGATACGGCAGTCAATGCCGGATTCAGAGGCTCTAAACCCGTCAGCGGAAGAAGCCATTCAAAAGAAATACCTGTGGCCCGTCCAACTTGGACCGAATACTCGATCGCTTGTGCGGATACATGGCACCCCCGAAACACCAGCCAACCACACCAACAGGGACTGTTGGGTGTTCAAGCAAGCGAGCAAGTTAAGTGCGAACTCAATGACAAGGGGCTGCATAGCGATGACGAGGAGGAGCCCGGCACGAACAATAGAGGACGAAGGGATTCCCACACAAGTGCGGACGGTGAACATGATATACGCAACCCACATACCCAAAAGGGAGCGGAAGCGTGCACTAAGGGACGTATATGCGACACTCGCCCCAAAGTTCAACCCGTGGTCTTCCTGCCCGATCACCTTCGATCGAAGGGACCACCCCACTAGCATTCGTCATGGCGGTTTCGCCGCATTGGTTCTTGACCCAATTATTGATGGATTTCACCTCACTAGAGTCCTGATGGACGGCGGTAGCAGCCTGAACCTGCTTTATCAAGATACAGTGCGCAAAATGGGCATAGACCCCTCAAGGATTAAACCTACAAAGACGACCTTTAAAGGCGTCATACCGGGTGTAGAGGCCAATTGTACGTGCTCAGTTACACTCGAAGTGGTCTTCGGATCCTCGGATAACTTCCGAAGCGAAGAGTTGATCTTCAACATAGTCCCGCTCATGGCGGCTATCGTGCATCGCTCGGACGAACCGCATTTGCAAAGTTCAATGCGGGCTGCACTACGCATACCTCAAGCTCAAGATGCCAGCCCTCGAGGAGTAATCACGATCAATGGAAACACCAACGCTCTCTCCGAACGGAGGAGCACACGGCGGCCTCGCGCGGAGGTGCAAAGCAGCCTCACAGCAGTTCGAGTCCGCCGCTAAACGTCCGGACACCGCTGCCGCTACCGAGTAACCTACAACAAGACCGCCTCGCACGATCCAAGCACACGTAGTAATCCGCCCCAACCCCAGCCCTCGCGAATTATGAAGCCAAGATTACGCTGCACATAACTACGCCTGGAGATACCATAGGCATAAGGGAGGGCACGACCACGGCATGCCTGCACGCGCTAAACCGCACTGTGGGCTCCGATTGTGTCATTCTTTTCTTTTTCTTTTTTTCTTTTTCAGGACTCCGCTTTCGAAGTCCCGCCGGCACTAGAATCGCCAACTCAAGATGCAACAGCCAGGGAAGCAAAAAGCTACGTCGAGTGTTCAGGTGGTCTCTATTACGAGCATTATACCTGTTTTACATACCATCCCGCAGCTTACCCTTGGAGGGGGACATGTTAAATAATCCCATCCCTTGCTTATCGCACTATTTATATCGTTCTGCTTTCATTGCAGTACCTTTTTGAATAAACAATACATAGCTTGTGCTTATTATTGCACTCCTTTCTTTATCTATATATATGTTCATTTCATGACATGTTGCACCCGTACACTTTGGTACGACCAATACACCAGGGGCTTAAGTACCCCAAAATCATGGTGTGATAAGTCCGAACACTTCCACAAGTGCGGCACCCCGAACTTATAGCATTATATGCATCGGCTCCGAGTCATGTCTTGGGTCAATAGTTGGGTTTGCCCGGCTCCGTGTTTTGGTACCTTACGCCCGCTACATCGACTAAGGTAGCACCGGGAGAACCACTGCGATTGTGCCCTAGTTGAGCTGGGTCGAGCACCTCAGTGGAGAAAGATAAAACTGACCGTCATGATAGTGCGAGAGCCGGTCGCTGTTCGAGAGATTTTTTCGGGTCCCTAAAGACTTATGCCGCTTAGAGCGAGGAACCAGAATTGTCCGGCCAAGGCGTGGATAGCGCCCCGAACTCGGACTTCCGAATACTAGGGGCTTCGCCGAAATTTAAAATTATAGAATTCTATGGCTAAGTGAGCGTGTTCAAGCATTATAAGTCTGGTTGCCTTGTTCGTTGCGTTGAGCCCTAGATGGACCCAAGAATGGGAACAAGAGTGCTCAAGTTTATTCCGAACACCCCAGCACTCGTGGCATGGGGGCTGAAGCCAACAAGTTGCCATCTCTCAAATTTGATAAACGGCCGCATGTAAGGTAATATTTTAAATTAACAAGCGTTGCTTAGCGATATGAACAAGTTTTCAGCGCATAAGATAACAAATGCGAGTCTATTCAAAACTTACATCTTTGGAGCACTCATCCGCTATTCAAGGGCACCTTCAGAGGCCCTCATAGTACATTTCGGGCGTGCGATGCTCCTTGCCCTTCGGTGGCCTGTCCGTCATAAGCTTCTCCACATCCAGCTTGCCCCAGTGCACTTTAGCACGGGCAAGGGCCCGACGGGCACCTTCAATGCAGACGGAGCGCGTGATGACTTCAATCCGTGGACAGACGTCCACCAGCCGCCACACCAAGCCGAAGTAGCTCCCAGGCATGGCTTCCAATGGCCACAGCCGAACTATGAGGCCCCTCATGGCCTGTTCGGCGACCTTGTGGAGCTCGACTAGCTGCTTCAGCTGGTCGCTTAGGGGCACTGGATGTCCGCCTCAAAGATATCGAGACCGTAACACCTTTTCGCCGAGCTCCCATCCTTGGCACGGTAGAACGCGCAGCATCGTATACACCACGGGCTGATCTCGCGAATGCTCCCGAGAGCTCCAATCCGGTAAGTAATAGGTAATTCACTTTCACATGCTTGCTTTGCATAAAGAATGCCTTACCCGCCGCTATCTTCATTAATGATTCAATTTCTTGAGGGCTTTTTGGGCCTCGGCCTTAGCAGCTTTGGCACTCTCAAGAGCCGAGGCAAGCTCGACTCTCGGTTCGAGTCACGCCCAAACCCTCGTGTTTTTTCACGAGCCTGGAGCTCTTGCCGACTCCGCCAGCTCCACCTCCCCCTTCTCTCGCTCGGTGCGCCCATGGCCGCTTTGCTTTCGGCCACGAACACCGCTTCCTTCCGAGTCGCCACCTCGTTCGGGGCCCCTGCAGTACCCATGTTATTCCTGTTATTTCTTGCAACCAAAACCTTTCCATAAGGTATTTCTTTAATAAGGTATTACTTACCTTCCTTGTCCTCGAGCTGCTTGGCAAAGCCGAGCTCGCTCTCGGACCGCCGAGGCTCGCTTTAATGCATCGACCTCCAAGGCGGCGGCAGAGGTCAAGCCAGCCTGCATTCCCATATTGACATACTTATGTTAGACTCCTGCGATATCTTTTAGATCCTTAGTCCGCTTTTCTTTCCAACACGAACTAAGCATCGGGGCTACTGTCTATGCGATAATATTTTTACATATTCTAAACTTACCTCAAAGCCTGTTAGAAGGCTGGTATAGCTTCGGTCAGCCCGCCTTGGCGGATCGAACTGTCCGGATCACCGCACTCATAACAAGTGGTGATCCTCCTCGATGGAGGCGCTGTTAAGCGCCTCCAAGAGTTATCCGTGCCTCCGGTTGGACGGAGGGCACGGCGCTTACCTTCTTACGAAGGGGCCTTGCCGGACTTCGAGCCGCTGAAGGTTCCGTTATGGAGTCCGGACAAGGGTCGGGCTTAGAGCCCCCGAGGGTCTCGCCCCACGCGCTCGAGTCCGGGAGGTTGCCTTGGCGCCTCTGCGCCACCTCCTCTTGACCAGGCCCCCTTGGGGCACCACCTCGTGTCGTCCGCAGCGTGAGGCGAGGAGGCGGCCGAAGTGAAGTACTCTCCATTTCCGGCGAACCTGTGGACCCGCCGATGAACGCGAACTCGCCTTGGGCGGGCTGCATGATTGTTCGCATTAGAGAACACTATGCAATAAAAAAGTCATGGGTATCCGGACACTTACGATCTCGCCAGGGCTTGGCCCTTGTTGGCCACTCCTCCTCGTCGTTGTCGACGCAGGTGGAGAAGTCCGGAGGAAGGGTCCTTCCTTCTGATTCCTCCGCCTCCCCGCTTGGGCGGCCTTCCTTTCCTCTCCTCCTCGCTGGGAGAGACTTTTTCCTCCTCTTCGCTCTCGTGAGAGGATTCGCTTCAGAACTGACAGCACCAAAGGCCGGAGCTCCTTCGAGTTCCTGCTGCCTCCTTCTGGTCCTTCTTCTCCGCACCACATGAGGTACCGGAGCCAGCAGCCCCAGCTAATCGGCATCCGCTGGGTCTTCGGCAAAGGGGCGGACAGCTAACCTGTCCGGCGCCTTCACCAGTCCTGTTAAAGGTTAGGAGTTTTAGATCCCGCATAGAGTCAAACTATGAAAAAGAGTCCCATAAAGGATAAAATAACTCACCTCGCTGGCTTGACGCTGCAGCTGAATCATGCGATCTTCGGTAGCGGATGGGAGCCTCGGCGCCTTGAACAACACTCTTCCGTGCATCTTCGCACGTAGTGTCGAAGAGCCTTTTTAGACTTGAGTGATGTGCCGGATCGAACTCCCACAATTTGAAGGGCCGCTGTTGGCATGGGAGAATCCGGCGGATGAGCATCACCTGGATTACGTTGACAAGCCTGAGATTCTTGTCCACCAGGTTTCGGACGCATGTTTGGAGTCCGGATAGCTCATCCTAATTCCTCCACATCAGGCCCGTCTCTTTCCATGACGAGAGCCGTCTGGGGAAGCCATATCTGAATTCGGGGGCCGCCACCCATTTGGGGTCACGCGGCTCGGTGATATAGAACCACCCCGATTGCCACCCCTTTATTGTCTCCACAAAGGAGCCCTCGAGCCATAGGACTTTGGCCATCTTGCCAACCATGGCGCCCAAGACTCCAGCTTGACGGCCAAGCACTACCTTCGGCCGACATTGAAGATCTTCAGCCATAAGTCAAGTGAGGCTGGATGCAGAGGAAGGTTTCGCATTACCACGATGAACGCCGAGATGTTGAGGATGAAATTGGGGCCAGATCGTGGAAGTCCAGGCCGAGTAGAACATGAGCCCCTGGACAAATGGGTGAAGTGGAAAACCTAGTCCATGGAGGAAGTGGGGAGAAACACCACCCTCTCATGGGGCCTGGGGTTGGAATGAGCTGCCTCGCGTCGGGCAGCCGGTGTCAAACCGCGGATCTCGGTAGGGGGTCCCAACTCAAGCGCCTAGGCGGATGGTAACAGGAGACAAGGGACACGATGTTTTACCCAGGTTCGGGCCCTCTCGATGGAGGTAATACCCTACTCCTGCTTGATTAATATTGATGATATGGGTAGTACAAGAGTAGATCTACCACGAGATCAAGGAGGCTAAACCCTAGAAGCTAGCCTATGGTATGATTGTTGTTCGTCCCACGGACTAAAACCCTCTGGTTTATATAGACACCGGATAGGTTAGGGTTACACAGTCGGTTACAATGGTAGGAGATCTACATATCCGTGACGCCAAGCTTGCCTTCCACGCCAAGGAAAGTCCCATCCGGACACGGGACGAAGTCTTCAATCTTGTATCTTCATAGTCTTGGAGTCCGCCGTGATGATAGTTCGCTATCCGGACACCACCTAGTCCAGACTCCTCAAGAGCTCTCGAACCAGGCTTCAATGACGATGAGTCCGGCGCGATATTGTCTTCGCATTGCAAGGCGGATTCTCCTCCGAATACTTCATAGAAGGTTTTGAACACAAGGATAGTGTCCGCTCGCAAAACAAGTTCCACATACCACCGTAGAGAGAATAACTTTGCACAGATCTGCCGACGTATTCCGCGGCGTGACATCACACCACGGCCAGCCTTTATATGAATCGTTTTTTAACTGCTCCACCTCGCTTTCGCTTAGCGAGGCGGTTTCCGCACGCCTTATCAAAGCATAGATCGTGCCCCCTTATTCCGGGATTCCCATCAATACGGAAGTTGGTAACCCATCCGCACCATTGATTACGGCGCTTGGGAGATAAGCGAGTTTTACCAGGCTGGTGGGGGACGCATAGCTTTGTCTGTCCATATAAGGGGATAAGGATCCACCTTTTCACCCACGCCTTCTTCCTCCTTTGCTTATCCATTTCCGCGCACTCGAGCTCCAGCGCCCAAGTCCGCACACCCCACCTCAACCTTCTCCAACTATGTCCGGAGCGGGAGGCTGTAACGCCCCAGATACAACTTTCCATATTAGTAACTCCAACTCTTGCCTTTTTCGGAGATGCGATATGTTATTTCCTCCGTGGTTGGTTTTGTCTTTTGTTTTGCTTTTTGTTCATGTCATGCATTTCATCTCATAGCATCATGCGCTTTGCATTTGCATATTTTCATAAAACTCGTAGTCGTTCGCAGTTGCCCTTTCCCCCCTTGTCTTCGTCGACCTCCCTTAGACCCCTCTTGCGCGCGACGGAAAACTGCTCCGAACCCGAGCCGGGCTATCGTGACCGATGAGTCCGGATCATCCCCAAACATCTATAAAACATCTACGTTTTCTTATTTGGGCTTCCTATCCTAATTTTTCTAGGACCGTCCGATTTTGATCGGATGATCCACATCCTCCCCCTTTCCCTATATATAAGCTACCTCATTCCAAATCGGGTCAAACCCTAGATCCTAGCCCTCTTGTCCCGTCGCGCCGCCGCCACTAGCTCCACCTGGTCACTCCTTTCAGGATCCCCTCCCTCGATCCCGCTGCCTCCATGCAAAATTCCTCGATCCAGATCCACCAACCCCCGATCCATCCATCCGGGATCGCGGATAGAGATCCGACGGCCACCAGCGACCAGCAGCCCAGCCTCTCGCTCCCTCCTTGTTCCAGATCGAGAGAGCTCGCCCGAAGCTTCACCTCTAAGACCTCAAGCCGAGGAGCCGCCTCATCGCCGGAAACCAGCGCTGCTCCTCCTCGTCTCGCGGCCTCCTCTGCTTCGCTTCGAGCCCGCAGCAACAGCACAACCTCCAGGCCAGTCCCTCGCGCTACCTCCTTCTTTCCCTTCTTCCTTCCCTGTCTCATCTCTCTCTGTCTTCCTCCGCATGTTCGAATAGGAGGCCATGGATCCGCTGTCTTCAAGCCGCCGACTGTCGAAAAGCTTCAACGCCGCCAAGACCTTCTCCAAGATTCGAACTGCTGGATTTCCGCACCAAGTCGTTGCCATCCGCCGCCGTCAAATACCAGCCCGCCGTGCTTCTGCCGTTCGCGTCGGCGAGTGCAGCGCCCAGCCGCGCCGACCTCCTTCGTCTTGTCCCAGCGCCGGACGTGGAGCCGCGACTTCCGTCGGACCTCCTCACTGCCCGAGGCTATTGCCTCCCCGTCGTCTTCCTCGAGCAGGAGCTCACGCCCGAGATCCATCGCCACCCGTTGCCCCTCGCCGGAGCAACACCAGCAGGACCCCCCGGCCTCCTCTGCCCTCTCCTCGAGCCGGCCGCAAGCAGCACCACTACCAGGCCACCCCTCTGCTCCCCTCCGCCCTTCCCTTTTTCCTCTCCTTCTCCCTCTTGTCTCACTATCTCTCTCTCACCTTCACAGGAGACACACGCCATGGATTCGCGCCAAGTGCTCCTCCTCGAGCCCGAGGCCATGCCTCCTTTGCTCGATCCCCACCAGCCAGCAGCCCGTCGCACCGGCCAGGCAGCTCCTCCACGCCCATCAAGCGCACCCAGGCGCCCTGCTCGGACCTCTACCTCCGCCTCGACCCCGCTCGACTCGCCGGAGAGCCGTCAGCCATGGAGACCACCGTGATAAGGCCAGTCCTCGCCGCCCTTCTCCTCTTCATCCGTCCTTCTTCCACCTCCCTAATCTCTCTGCTCCCTCTCTGCCGCCATGGACAGGACTTCGATGTCGCCGTCCTCGTGCTGCATCGCCATCGCAGCCGTCGCCACGAACCCTCCCGTTATGCATCTCCTCCGGCGCCCTTGCCAGTGCAAGACGCCTCATGCAGCTCCGGTCAGCCAAGCCACGCCTGCTTCTTCCCTCCTTTCTTTCCTGCTTTCTTCTCCCGTCTCTCCTCTCGAACTCACTTGCTCTCTGAATTTCTTCGCAGAGCCGAGCCGTCGTCGTCTGTTCGACTCCTACCATCGGGAACTGCTCCCCTCGTCAGTCCGGTGGGTCCGCCCCCTCCGCTCCAGATCCGCCGCCTCCGCCTCCTTGCCATCGTCTCCGGCGAGCAGCCAAGTGCCGCCAGCTCTGCTTCTGTCGTGCAAGGACGCCTGCTCGTCCCTCGCGCTGACCGCGCCAATCGCCAAGGCCCAACGCCCAGCTCCTGCCGGCCCGACTCCCTCCACAGATCCAGCCGCCCAGTGGATCGATCCACTGCTCAAGCCACCCAAAGACTTCCAACCGGGCCTTGGCCCAGGGTGAGCAGCACCTGCTCTCCTGCACTGTTGGGCTAGCAAAATTCGCCCGTTCATTTTTTTTTTGGTTCTGCGAATTTCCTAATTATCCAGAGATTGTCAGTTTTCAGAAAACCCCTTAATGTTCATGCATCAATAATTAATTAACCATGCATCGGATTAAAACAAATTATATATGTAAAGTGCTTAGAATTTCATCTAGTTTCATAATATGCCACTTTCATCCATGTTTAAAATGTTTAAAATGTTGTTTGTTTAAATTTGGTCAAATGCCTTGTTAAAATGATTTATTTCATAACTAATTAACTGTAGCTTTGAATTTAATAAACTTTATATGTAAATGGGGTGGAAAAATGCCTAGTTTAACATGGTGGACTTTATTTTCCTGTTTAACAACATTAAAATATGTTTTAGGGCAGAACAGTACCAAATCCGAAATATGCATATGGGGTTTTACCGGAATTGTTGTTCGTTGTTTCCGGCCTCATTTAAACTTGCCTAGATGTGTAGTTTACTGTTGCTTCACCTCTTGCCATGTTTAACAACATTTAATGTTGTTGGGTAGATAACCGAGAGAGAACTAAATAATTGATGTGGTGTTTCGTTAATATGCAACTCGTTGCATATTGAGCTCCATTTAACTTGTAGTTTTGTTTGTGCATATTGCCATGCCATGCTATTTAAACCGGCATGCATCATACTTGTTTATGATCATGCCATGTTTATGTGATGGTTGTTTACTATGTTGTTTGTTTCTTTCCGGTTGCTTCTCTCGTTAGCTTCGTTTCCTTCCGGAGTTGTGAGGATTCGTTCGTCTACCTCCTTTTGTCTTCTTCATGGACTCGTTCTTCTTGCGGGATTTCAGGCAAGATGACCATATCCTCGAAATCACTTCCATCTTTGCTTGCTAGATGCTCGCTCTTTTGCTATGCCTATGCTATGATGCCTATCACTTGCTTATCATGCCTCCCATATTGCCATGTCAAGCCCCTAACCATCCTTTCCTAGCAAACCATTGTTTGGCTATGTTACCACTTTGCTCAGCCCCTCTTATAGCATTGTTAGTTGCAGGTGAAGATGAAGTTTGTTCCTTGTTGGAACATGGATATGGTGTTCCTTGTTGGAACATGTTTACTTGTTGGGATATCACAATATATCTTATTTAATTAATGCATCTATATACTTGGTAAAGGGTGGAAGGCTCGGCCTTATGCCTGGTGTTTTGTTCCACTCTTGCCGCCCTAGTTTCCGTCATATCGGTATTATGTTCCCGGATTTTGCGTCCCTAACACGGTTGGGTGATTTATGGGACCCCTTGACAGTTCGCTTTGAATAAGACTCCTCCAAAGAAGGCCCAACCTTGGTTTTACCATTTGACTACCTACCACATATACCCCTTCCCTTGGGTTCTGCGAGACTCAAGGGTCATCTTTATTTTAGCCCCGGGCGGTGCTCCTCCGAGTGTTGGTCCCAACCGAGAGACTCTTGGGCCACCACGGGAAACTCGAGGCTTGGTTTTACTCGTAGCTTGACTTATCCGGTGTGCCGAGAACGAGGTACGTGCGACTCCTATCGGGATTTGTCGGCACATCGGGCGGCTTTGCTGGTCTTGTTTTATTATCGCGAAATGTCTTGTAGCCGGATTCCGAGACTGATCGGGTCTTCCGGGAGAAGGAATATCCTTTGTTGATCGCGAGAGCTTATCATGGGCTGTTGGGACACCCTGCAGGTATTATCTTTCAAAGCCGTGCCTGCGGTTATGAGGCAGATGGGAATTTGTTAATGTCCGTTGTAGAAAACCTGAAGTTGATCTTAATTAAAATACACCAACCGCGTGTGTAATCGTGATGGTCTCTTTTCGCGGAGTCCGGAAGTGAACACGGTGTTGGAGTTATGTTTGACGAGGTTGTTCTAGGATCACTTCTTGATCATAGTTGTTCGACCGCGCTTTTGCCTTCTCTTCTCGCTCTCATTTGCGTATGTTAGACACCAGATATGCTAGTCGCTGCTGCAGCTCCACCTCACTACCTTCTCCTACCCATAAGCTTAAATAGTCTTGATCTCGCTGGTGTGAGATTGTTGAGTCCCCGTGACTCACAGATACTTCCAAAACCAGTTTGCGTGTGCCGATGAAACCGTGCAGGTGGCGATCCGAGCTCAAGGAGGAGCTCGATGAAGATCCTGTTCATTGTGTTGTTTCGTTTCAGCTTGATCAAGAGTGGAGCCAGTTGGGACGATCGGGATCTGTAGCATTTGGGGTAGTCTTCTTTTATTTTGGTTCCGTAGTCGGACCTTGATTGTATCTGTATGATGTAATGCTATACTCATGTATTGTGTGAAGTGGCGATTGTAAGCCAACTATGTACCTCTGTCCCTTATGTATTACATGGGTTGTGTGAAGATTACCTCACTTGCGACATTGCTTTCAATGCGGTTATGCCTCTAAGTCATGCTTCGACACGTGGGAGATATAGCCGCATCGAGGGCGTTACAAGTTGGTAATCAGAGCCATCCCCGACTTAGGAGCCCCCCGCTTCATTGTTTGCTGGCGTTGTTGAGTCTAGAACAAAAATGTTTTGAGTCTTAGGATTATATATCGGAGAGTAGGATTCTTTTTACTCCTCAGTCCCTTCGTCGCTCTGGTGAGGTCTCCTGACGTAGATGTTTTGACTTTCCTCTCCTCAAATTTCACTATTTTTTTTTAGGATCACGCGGGTATCTTGGAATCGTTTCGATGGTTTTGTGACTAGAACATTGTTCTTGGTGCCTCCTGACATTTAGGGGTTGTGGCAGTGTCCCGGGGAGTTGAGCTCCGAGGTGTTGTCATCACAATTTTATCGTTGCAGTTCTGGAATACCTGAGCTTTGCCGACATCGAAAATCTCTTTTATGCAGTTGTTGGTGAGATAACCTCGATAACCCAGAACTAGGGCGAGCTCGGGAGTATTGCCATGACTCGTATAACGGATATTTTTTCGTAGGTCGAGGTACACGATTTCCGGAGTTTTCTTGGTTATGTGTTGAAGGATGGATACAACTGGATCTAGGTATTGTTAGTTTGGGTGATATATTTTGTGTCCCCTATATCCCCAACACCTGATTGCATAACCAGAAAGTTTCGGGAGTTTATAAGTGGGAATTCAAGTATCTCGTAGGATATCTTTCCAACACACACATGATACGATATGGGATCTATCATATGTTTGTTTCCGGCTTATTCCACAAGCCAAATCCTTTGTTTTTGTTTTGTTTTTGTGGTATTCGAGTTGCTTCAATGCCAAGTGTTGACTCCATACCTTCCCTAAACGGTGTACTCATATTTCTATGTGAACACTAATCCTTCTTGATCATGGAGGTTGCCATGCTAATTCCTTTCCAACCGACGTGCTTCTGTTCAAGTGGATCCGATCATTTCAACATTCGCGAGATCAATTCTAAGTTTTCTCAACGGTGTTTGTTTCATCCGTCCCAAGTTGCCTTTGTTTTCCCGCCCTCCCACCCTTTTATTCAAGGACTCATATATCTTAATCAAGCATCCATTTTATTGCTGTGAAGTCTCTTCATTATTTTGCTTCAATGTTATTATCCGGTGATCGTCATGAAGATGCTAAAGGAAGCTCCAAGTTTATCATTCTTTGTTCTCTTATCTTCCCCGGTGGATTCAATTCAAGCTTTATCGATCATATCTTTTCCTCATTTCAAGTGTTTTCTCATGCCGGTGCACCTCTTAATCATTCACTTCTCGCTATTCATTTGTTCTGGAGTGTTGAAGATATCTCGGGAGGCTCATCTTTTCATTCCAGATCCGTTCAAGTTATTTTGAGGTTGTTATCTCATTCAAGCCATTTAATTCTTCTTTTGAGTGGGCCCTAACCCACAGATCTTTTCCCAGGATCTTACCTGACTCTTCTAATTTTCCCGGAGCTTCTAAAATTCTTTTCAAAGTTTGACGTAAGAATGAGTTATCATCAGTCAAATGTCTTTCTCCAAGACCTTCCAAATTCTTTTCATCGTTGGTTCAACCTTCCTAATTTTCATCCCGGAGTATCTCAACAATTCATGGTGATGTTTCTCATCGTCATTCTTGGATTTTGAAGACCGAAGAAGAGTTTCCCTTAAATCTTGGTCCGTTCTCTTGAAGATTCATAGTTCTATCTTATGCCATCCTCTCATAATTGTTTTCGATTGTGAGAATTCATTTCATAACCATCCGGAGCATTTCATGAGTTGTTTCCACTTGTTTCCTCCGAAGGCCATCATGTCATAATTCCTCATTCTCAGCTTTCAGCTCTTGTTCTCCAAATCTTACCGTGCATCATTCAAGTATTATCTAATCAGCTCGGGATCTCTCCGTTCATTTGTATCTAAATTCCCTCAAGTATCAACGCTGCTTTCTAATTCCTCCCAAAGTGATTCGCTTCTCTTTTCTTCATTCATTTTCAATTTTTACGGTGGTTCGTTCAAGATTCCTCTTCCTTTATTACCGTACCAGTTCATTCGTCCTTTCCAATCCTCTCAGTGATTCGTCGAAGACTTCTTCAAGTTGGCGCTATATCTCTCTTCAATCCTTGCAAAAGAATAAGTAGTATGCCAAATCCGTTGTTTGTCATCAATTTAATTGGTGAAGGATGAGCATAATGTAGTTCTTATTCTTGTTTCATTGAGTAAATTCAATTCCTTATTCCGGAGTTGTTCTATATCACCGAGCCGCGTGACCCCAAATGGGTGGCGGCCCCCGAATTCAGATCTGGCTTCCCCACACGGCTCTCATCATGGAAAGAGACGGGCCTGACGTGGGGGAATTCGGATGAGCTATCCGGACTCCAAACATGCGTCCAAAACCTGGTGGACAAGAATCTCAGGCTTGTCAACGTAATCCAGGTGATGCTCATCCGCCGGATTCTCCCATGCCAACAGCAGGCCTTCAAATTGTGGGAGTTCGATCCGGCGCAGCACTCAACTCTAAAAAGGCTCTTCGACACTACGTACGAAGATGCCTGGAAGGTGCTGTTCAAGGGCGCCGAGGCTCCCACATCTGCTACCGAAGATCGCGGATTCAGCTCGCAGCGTCAAGCCAGCGAGGTGAGTTATTTTATCCTTTATGGGACTCTTTTTTCATAGTTTGACTCTATGCGGGATCTAAAACTCCCTAACCTTTAACAGGACTGGCTGAAGACGCCCGGACAGGTTAACTGTCCGCCCCATTTGCCAGAAGACCCAGCGGACGCCCGATTGACGGGGCTGCTGGCTCCGGTACCTCATGTGGTGCCGGAGAAGAAGGCCAAGAAGGAAGCAACGGAACTCGAAGGAGCTCCCGACGCCTGGTGCTGTCGGATCTGAAGCGTAATCCTCTCTTGAGAACGAGGAGGAGGAAAAAAGTCTCTCCCTAACGGGAGGAGAGGAAAGGAAGGCCGCCTAACCGGGAGGCCGAGGTCCAAGAAGGAAGGACCTTCCTCCGGACTTCTTCACCAACGTCGACAACGACGAGGAGGAGTGGCCAACAAGGGCCAAGCCCCTGGCGAGATCGTAAGTGTCCGGATACCCATGACTTTTTTATTGCATAGTGTTATCTAATGCCGAACAATCATGCAGCCCGCCCAAGGGCGAGTTCGCTGTTTCGTCGAGCGGGTCCCTGGGTTCGTCCAAAATGGAGAGTACTTCACTTCCGGCCGCCTCCTCGCCTCACGCTGCGGACGACGCCGAGGTGGTGCCCCAAGGGGGCCTGGTCAAGAGGAGGTGGCGCAGAGGCGCCACAAGGCAACCTCCCGACTCAGCGCGTGGGGCGAGACCCCCAGGGGCTCTAAGCCCGACCCTTGTCCGACTCCATAACGGAACCTTCAGCGGCTCCGAAGTCCGGCAAGCGGCCCCTTCGTAAGAAGGGTAAGACGCCGGTGCCCTCCGTCCAACCGGAGGCACCAAATAACTTACTGGAGGCGCTTAACACAGCCTCCATCGAGGAGGAGCACCGCACTGTTATGAGTGCGGTGATCTGGACAGTTCAGTCCGCCAAGAGCGGGCTGACCGAAGCTTGTACCAGCCTTCTAACAGGCTTTAAGTTTAGAATATGTAAAAATATTACCGCATAGACAGTAGCCCATGATGCTTAGTTCGGTGTTCGGAAAGAAAAGCCGGACTAAGGATCTAAAAAGATATACGCATGAGTCTAACATAAGTATGTCAATATGGGAATGCAAAGCTACTGCTGCTGACCTCTGCCAGACCGATCATGGAGGTCGATCTTGTTAAAGCAGAGCCTTGAGCGGTCCGAGAACGAGCTCGGCTTTGCCAAGAAGCAGCTCGAGGACAAGGAAGGTAAGTAATACCTTATGGAAAGGTTTTGGTTGCAAAAAATAACAGGAATAACATGGGTACTGCAGGGGCCACGAACGAGGTGGCGACTCTGAAGGAAGCGGTGTTCGTGGCCGAAAGCAAAGCGGCCGCGGAGCGCACCGAGCAAGAGAAGGGGAGGCGCAGCTGGCGGAGGTGCGGAAAGAGCTCTGTGCTCTCGTGAAAAAACACGAGGGTTTGGAGCGTGACTCAAGACCCGAGTCCGAGCTTGCCTCGGCTCTTGAGAGTGCCAAAGCTGCTAAGGCCGAGGCCCAAAAGCCTCCAAGAAATTGAATCATTAAAGAAGATAGCGGCGGTAAGGCATTCTTTATTCAAAGCAAGCATGTGAAAGTGAATTACCTATTACTTACCCGGATTCGAGCTCTCCAGAGCATTCGCAGATCTGCCCCAGAGTGTGTCCGATGTGCCGCTGTTCTACCATGCCAAGGAGGGAGCTCGACGGAAAAGGTGTTCGGTCTCAGATGTCGAGGCCGGACATCCGTGTTCCTAAGCGACCAGCTGAAGCAGCTGGTCGAGCTCCACAAGGTCGCCGAACAGGCCATGAGGGGCCTCATAGTTCGGTGTGGCCATTGGAAGCCATGCCTGGAGCTACTTGGCTTGGCGGCAGCCTGGTGGACCCTTGTCCACGGATTGAAGTCATCAAGCGCCTGGCTCTGCATTGAAGGTGCCCGTCGGGCCCTTGCCTGTGCTAAAGTGCACTGGGGCAAGCTGGATGCGGAGTAGCTTGTGACGGACGGGCCACCGAAGGGCAAGGAGCATCGCACGCCCGAAATGTACTATGAGGGCCTCGTGAAGGGTGCCCGCCGAATAGCGGCTGAGTGCTCCAAAGATGTAATTTTTGAATAGACTCGCATTTGTTATCCTGTACGCTAAAAACTTGTTCATATGTGCTAAGCAACGCTTGTTAATTTAAAATATTACCTTCTCAGGCGGCCGCTTATCAAATTTGAGAGATGGCAAGTCGTTATTTCAGCCCCATGCCACGAAAAGTTTGGGGTGTTCGGATAAACTTGAGCACCCTTGTTCCCATTGTTGGGTCCATCTAGGAGGCGCCAACGAACGAACAAGGCAACCGGACTTATAATGCTTGAACACTCTCACTTAGCCATAGAATTCTATAATTTTAAATTTCGTGAAGCCCCTAGTATTCGAAGACCGAGTTCGGGTGCTATCCACGCCTTGGCGGACAATTCCGTTCCTCACTCTAAGCGGCATAAGTCTTTAGGGACCGAAAAACCTCTCGAACAGCGATCGCTCTCGCCCTATCATGACGGTCAGTTTTAGCTTTCTCCATCGAGGTGCTCGACCAGCTCAACTGGGGCACAATTGCAGTGGTTCTCCCGGTGCTACCTTAGCCGATATAACATAATGTAAGGTACCAAAACACGGGAGCCGGGAAAACCAAACTATTGACCCAAGACATGATTCAGAGCCGATGTATATAATGCTATAAGTTCGGGGTGCCGCACTTGAGAAAGTGTTCGGACTTATCACACCATGATTTTGGGGTACTTAAGCCCCTGGTGTATTGGTCGTACCAAAGTGTACGGGTGCAACATGTCATGAAATGAACATATATATAGATAAAGAAAGGAGTGCAATAATAAGCAAAAGCTATGTATTGTTTATTCAAAAAGGTACTGCAATGAAAGCAGAACGATACAAATAGTGCGATAAGCAAGGGATGGGATTATTTAACATGTCCCCCTCGTGGGTAAGCTCATGGATGGTATGTAAAACAGGTATAATGCTCGTAATAGAGACCACCAACACTCGACGTAGCTTTCGCTTCCCTGCTGTTGCATCGTGAGTTCGGCGATTCTAGTGCCGGACAGGACTTCTGGAAAATGGAGTCCTGAAAAAAAAAAGAAAAAAGAAAAAGAATGACACAATCGGGAGCCCCTGGTGCGGTTTAGCCGCATTCTGGGCATGCCGTGGTCGTGCCCCTCCCCTTATGCCTATGGTATCTCCAGAGCGTAGTTATGTAAGCGTAGTACTGGCTTCGCAATTTCGCGAGGGCTGGGGTTGGGGCCGGATTGCTACGCGTGCTTGGATCGTGCCAGGCGGTCTTGTTGTAGGTTACTCCGGGCGCGCTTGACAGTGTCCGGACGTTTAGCGGCCGGACTCGAGAACTGCTGTGAGAGGCTGCTTTGCACCTCCGCCGCGAGGGCTGCCGTGTGCTCCTCCGTTCGGAGAGAGCGTTCGGTGTTTCCATTGACCGTGATTACTCCTCGAGGGCCTGGCATCTTGAGCTTGAGGTATGCGTAGTGCGGCACCGCATTGAACTTTGCAAATGCGGTTTGTCCGAGCAGTGCGTGATAGCCGCTGCGGAACGGGACTATGTTGAAGATCAACTCTTTGCTTCGGAAGTTATCCGGGGATCCGAAGACCACTTCGAGTGTAACTGAGTCCGTACAATTGGCCTCTACACCCGGTATGACGCCTTTAAAGGTCGTCTTTGTAGGTTTAATCCTTGAGGGGTCTATGCCCATTTTGCGCACTGTATCCTGATAAAGCAGGTTCAGGCTGCTACCGCCGTCCATCAAGACTCTCGTGAGGTGAAATCCGTCAATAATTGGGTCAAGAACCAATGCGGCGAAACCGCCATGACGAATGCTAGTGGGGTGGTCCCTTCGATCGAAGGTGATCGGGCAGAAGACCATGGGTTGAACTTTGGGGCGACCGCTCCATCGCATATACGCCCCTTAGTGCACGCCGCCACTTTTGGGTATGTGGGTTGCGATATCATGTTCACCGTCCGCACTTGTGTGGGAAAGCCCTTCTGTCCTCTATTGTTCAGCGGCGGGCTCCTCCTCGTCATCGCTATGCAGCCCCTTGTCATTGAGTTCAGCACTTAACTTGCTCGCTTGCTTGAACAACCAACAGTCCCCTTGGTGTGGTTGGCTGGTTTTAAGGGGTGCCATGTATCCGCACAAGCGATCGAGTATTCGGTCCAAGTTGGACGGGCCTAGGTATTTCTTTTGAATGGCTTCTTCCGCTGACCGGGTTTAGAGCTCTGAATCCGGCATTGACTGCCGATCTTCATCATTATCGCCGATAACG
This sequence comes from Aegilops longissima, assembly GCA_021605205.1. Taxonomy (NCBI): domain Eukaryota; kingdom Viridiplantae; phylum Streptophyta; class Magnoliopsida; order Poales; family Poaceae; genus Aegilops; species Aegilops longissima. Next base: position 464,298,393 of record CM038682.1, read on the forward strand.
CGCGCTTGTTTTTGCTATGATGCGACCTGCCATTGCTGTCCTTGGTATCCGAACTACTAGGGTTTTTGGTCAAGTTGTTACTACGAGCTAGCTAGTTGTCCTCTCCGCACAAAAGCGGGTCATGAGTGTTGTAAGGGCTGCCATGGATTTCGGCTTTTCCTGTCCTAGGTGTCGGGCAAGCCATTCGTCATGGATGTTATGTTTGAAGGCTGCAAGGGCCTCTCGTGATCCGGACAAGAACGATTTGATTTTTCTTTGTTAGGAACCGTGTCCAGAATTGTCCGCCGATTCTTCCGCTGCTGAATTATATGGCTAAGGTCATCGGCGCGGTGGTCGCACATATGTGCCCCGGAAGTTATCAAGGAATGCGGCTTCCGTGTCCTCCCAACAACCAATTGATTCTCGCGGGCAAGCTGTTGAGCCAATGTCGAGCTGGTCCTTTAAGCTTGAGTGGGAGGTATTTGATGGCATGTAGATCATCACCGCGGGCCATGTGGATATGGAGGAGATAGTCCTCGATCCGCACCGCAGGATCTGTGGTACCATCGTATGATTCGACGTTTACGGTCTGAAGCCCTCGGGATTTGATGATCCATTACTTCATCCGTGAAGCATAGTGGGTGTCGGCGCCTCAGATTGGGCTATATCACGACGTAGCTCATATGAGCTTTGTCTATTGTGTTCGCCCGGCCGGTTTGTCAGATCCGCGCCGACGGTAATCATCCCGCGTCGTTGATGCCCACGCGATCCATAGATCGATCTTGTATGTTTTGCCTTATCCTCCAATATATCTCGCAAGTCCGGTGGATTTTCCCTGCCTTGGTACTTTTTGAGCGGCGCCGGGTGTGGCTTGAGCGGAGGGCGAAGGCTTCTCTGTCGCGCCACGGGTGGCCGATCTGCCATGTCGTCTTGTTGGTGACTTGGGTGCTTCCTCCTCCGATCGAGGCAACAACCTGCGCTTGGGGTAGCTTTTGACGGGCGCTCGAGTTCATACTCTTGGCCGCAAGGACTTCACCCATCCGTCACTAGCAGGTCTTGGTCAGCTCTAAGTTGTTGCTGCTTTTTCTTGAGGCTGCTTGCCGTGGCCATAAGCCTGCGTTTGAAACGCCTCCTGTTGGCGATCCTCGTGCACGACGAATTAATTCGTCGTTGAGGCTTGCCTCATCTTCGGAGGGAGGCGCATAATTATCGCCCTCTACCTCTTTCTCTCGCCAGCACCGCCGTGCGGAATTGCTTCTTCCTCCTCCCGCGCTTAAGTCCTGCTAGAGGGGTTGTCTTCCTTTGTCCGTCCGGTGTTATTATCTCCGTGCGGAATCACCGCTTTTGCTTGTGGCGGATTTGGAGCGGCGCCACCGACGCCGGCGCTTTGGTTGCTTCTTGGGGGTCATCCTCCGTTGTTCCATCGCTGCTCCCATCTTTTGGGATGTCCACCATGTATATGTCGATGATGAGGTGGCCTTCCAAAGCCTCCGTAGCGCTGGTCTTGATCGCCTCCGCCATCGCCGTCCATACCGCCGATGTCTTCGAGTCGAAGTCGAGCATGTCGGTTAAATCATCGGCGGTGGGCTACAAAGTGGGTGGTGGTGGGCGTTGAATTTCTTCGTCGTCTGCATCCCAACCTTCCCGTCCATAGTCCGGCCAGGGCTCTCCGGATAAAGAGAGAGACTTTAGTGAGTTCAGGATATCGCCAGAAGGCGAGTGCTGAAAGATGTCCGCGTCAGTGAACTCCATGACCGGCGCCCAATCGGATTCGATTGGCAGGGGCGCGGAGGGTTCGGAGTCCGGAGAAGAGTCCGGCACCTTGGAGTCACAAGCCTCACAAAGGACATGGATGGAGTTCGGCTCAATCACCGTGGAGATCGTAGCCCCCGAGGCGGTGTCCAACCACTCGTCCTCGATCGGGGAATCCGGCTCCGGACTAAGGGTCGGAGCGGATGCTGGTGCGGCCTCCAGGGCACTGTCCGGCGGCAGAGCTAGATCATACCCATCGAGACAGTGCGGCACGCTCGGCTGTGGCTCGAATCAAGTCTCCGCGGACATCGGTCGTATAGTTCAAACTTCAAAATCTGACCTGATGGCTAGGGCGAGCTTCGATCTGCTCCGGATGGCTGCTTAATTGGCCCTTGAGCAAAGCCGCCGAATACGAAGATCTGTCCGGGAGAAAAGTCTCACCTGGACCGCGTTGTTGATGATCGAAGGAGCCATCGGGCCTATTGGTGACGACACGAGGAACTCTCAATGAAAGCACCAATGTCGGTGTCAAAACCGGCGGATCTCGGGTAGGGGTCCCGAACTGTGCGTCTAGGCGGATGGTAACAGGAGACAAGGGACACGATGTTTTACCCAGGTTCGGGCCCTCTCGATGGAGGTAATACCCTACCCCGCTTGATTAATATTGATGATATGGGTAGTACAAGAGTAGATCTACCACGAGATCAAGGAGGCTAAACCCTAGAAGCTAGCCTATGGTATGATTGTTGTTCGTCCTACGGACTAAAACCCTCCGGTTTATATAGACACCGGATAGGTTAGGGTTACACAGAGTCGGTTACAATGGTAGGAGATCTACATATCCGTATCGCCAAGCTTGCCTTCCACGCGAAGGAAAGTCCCATCCGGACACGGGACGAAGTCTTCAATCTTGTATCTTCATAGTCTTGGAGTCCGGCCGTGATGATAGTTCGGCTACCCGGACACCCCCTAGTCCAGGACTCCCTCAATCTGCTTTCCTTATGTTTAAAGAGCTGCTTTAATTGTCCTGCATAGAGAACAAATCACAAGTCCCTTGGCAGCTTACCGCATGGCGAATCATATATTTTACATATAACCCGGAGTATGAACAAAAAATCATAAAGAAGCCGGTTCTCAATTATATCTTTGAGACATTACCATAACAGCATACATGTGATCCTGTGATTACGCTGCCGGTTTATGTGACCCGAACAATGAGGGTGAGAACCCAATTCTGTAAAAACCGGCACATATGATGTTTGTTATATGCTAACAACTTTATTGATCAAGGTTAAGCCGGTGGAATAGAAACCATCCTATAAACGCTTTCAAATATGATCAAAAAGGTCTCAAGACAGTCAAATAATTGTGATTGCAAAACTTTTACGAGAAACAGACAAAATTTTGAGGCTTCTGATTCGAATACGATCAGTAAACCGTTCCAAAGGGGTTAAACTAAGATTCGAATATGATCATATAGCCCCCAGTGGCTTTGGCGTTGCCGATCAAGAGGGTATCGACAGCTATGTTCTCTTTGGTTCGAATACGACCTATGTTTGAACAGGAAGCCCGCAAATGACCTTGAAAGTTGTTTAATGACGCTGGTTCGAATACGGTCCACGTCAGACCCAAAAGGGGTTGAGCTATGACTCGGATACGATCAAGAAGCCCCCTAGTGGGTTTGGCAGTATGCCAATCAAAAGGGTATCGACAGCTATGTTCTCTTTGGTTCGAACACGACCTATGTTTGAACAGGAAGCCCCCTGGTGATCATGATTTTTAGCGGCTAGATTCAAATATGATCATAAGTCATACCAAAGAGAAAGCCAGATTCAAATATGATCCGCTCCCTGTTGGCTGTTTTAACAATATAATAATGAAGACATATAAACTTTTGAGGATGAAAAGGACAGAGGTCCTGCTTTATTACTTTTCATAATATATACATCGTCAAAATATGTACATCATGAGAGCCGGTGGCTCAAGTGTAGTAAGGCCGAAGATGAGCGATATTCCACGGCCGGTGGGTCTCCTCTTCCGACTTACGTGAGTCTTTGTGCTCTCGAACATCGATGAGGTAATATGACCCGTTATTCAGGTTCTTGCTGACCACAAAGGGTCCTTCCCAAGGTGGGGATAGCTTGTGCATATCGAACTGATCCTGGATGAGCCGGAGCACTAAGTCACCTTCTTGAAAGGTTCTGGACCTAACCCGACGGCTGTGATAACGGCGCAGGTCCTGCTGGTAAATCGTCGAGCGGGCTATTGCTAAATCACGCTTCTCATCCAACAAATCAAGTGCATCCTGACATGCTTGTTCATTATTAGCTTCAACGTAAGCCGCCACTCGGGGCGAGTCATGACGGATGTCACTTGGTAGGACCGCCTCTGCTCCGTAAACCATGAAGAAAGGCGTATAACCCGTAGATCTGTTAGGTGTAGTATTGATGCTCCAAATCACAGAAGGCAACTCCTCCACCCAACAACCCGGCGTCCGTTGTAAAGGAACCATGAGCTGGGGCTTTATACCTTTCAAGATCTCTTGATTGGCTCTTTCAGCTTGACCATTGGATTGAGGATGAGCTACTGATGAAACATCAAGCCGGATATGTTCTCGTTGACAGAATTCTTCCATAGCGCCTTTGGACAGATTAGTACCATTGTCAGTTATGATGCTGTGTGGAAAACCAAAACGAAAGATCACCTTTTTCATGAACTGAACCGTCGTGGCTGCATGACACTTACTGAACGGCTCTGCCTCAACCCACTTTGTAAATTTATCAACCGCCACTAGGAGGTGTGTCTTTTTATCCTTGGACCTTTTGAAAGGCCCAACCATATCAAGCCCCCAGACCGCAAACAGACAAGCAATTGGAATCATCCTTAATTCTTGAGCCGGCACATGAGCTCGTCATGATAATTTTTGACAACCATCACATTTACTGACCAGATCCTCCGCATCAGCATGAGCCGTCAGCCAATAAAAACCATGATGGAAAGCTTTGGCCACAAGAGATTTTGAGCCGGCATGATGACCACAATCCCCTTCATGGATCTCACGAAGTATTTCCTGACCTTCCTCAGGCGACACACAACGTTGAAACGCCCCAGTAACACTGCGATGATGCAACTCACCATGAACAATTGTCATGGACTTAGACCGTCGGACGATTTGTCTAGCCAAGGTCTCATCCTCAGGCAACTCGCCCCGGGTCATGTAAGCCAAATATGGCACTGTCCAATCTGGGATGACGTGAAGAGCCGCCGCCAACTGTGCTTCTGGATCTGGAACAACTAAGTCTTCCTCTGTGGGCAACTTGACAGAAGGGTTATGCAAAACATCCAAAAAGGTGTTAGGTGGCACCGGCTTATGCTGAGATCCCAGCCGGCTTAAAGCATCAGCCGCCTCATTCTTCCTTCGATCGATGTGCTCCACTTGATAACCCTTGAAGTGCCCAGCTATAGCATCAACCTCACGGTGATAAGCCGCCATGAGAGGATCCTTAGAATCCCACTTGCCTGACACCTATTGAGCCACCAAATCTGAGTCGCCCAAGCACCTTACCCGGCTTAAGTTCATCTCCTTAGCCATCCGAAGACCATGGAGCAAGGCCTCATACTCAGCTGCATTGTTAGTACAGGGAAACATCAACCGGAGCACATAACAAAATTTGTCACCTCGAGGGGAAGCTAAAACAACTCCAGCTCCCGAGCCCTCCAATTGCATGGATCCATCAAAGTGAATAGTCCAATATGTGTTATCCGGCTTTTCCTCAGGCGTCTGTAGTTCTGTCCAATCGTTGATGAAGTCCACCAGTGCTTGAGACTTAATAGCAGTGCATGGCACATACTTCAAACCATGAGGCCCAAGCTCAATGGCCCACTTGGTGACTCGGTCCGGTAGCCTCTCTATTTGAATGATATCTCCCAAAGGAGCAAGAACTTACCACGTTGATGGGGTGACCTGGAAGTATTGCTTAAGCTTCCGGCTCGCCATGAACACCCCATAAACAAGTTTCTGTTAATGTGGATATCTTTGCTTAGACTCAATAAGCACCTCACTGATGTAGTAAACCGGCCGTTGAACCGGATGCTCCTTGCCAGCCTCTTTGCGCTCCACCACAATTGCAACACTGACAACACGCGAGTTAGCGGCCACATACAACAATAACGACTCTTTATCAATGGGAGCCGCAAGGACCGGCGGCTCAGATAGCTGTCTTTTTAAATCTTCAAAGGCAGCATTAGCAGCATCGCTCCAGACAAAATTGTTTGTTTTCTTCATCATCTGATACAGTGGTATGGCCTTCTCACCTAACTGGCTTAAAGCAGCGATACGACCCGCCAGTCGCTGAACATCATTGATGCACATCGGCTTAGCCAAAGAGGTGATTGCTTTGATCTTCTCCGGATTAGCTTCAATGCCTCTGTTAGAGACCAGAAAACCAAAAGCTTGCCTGCTGGTACGCCAAACACACATTTGGCCGGGTTAAGCATCATTTTGTAGACCCGGAGATTACCAAAGGTTTCCTTCAGATCATCTATCAAGGTTTCTTTCTCTCTGGATTTCACCACAATATCATCCACATAAGCATGAACATTGCGTTCAATCTGATTGTGGAGACAGTTCTGTACACATCGCTGATAAGTCGCCTGGGCACTCTTGAGCCCAAATGGCATAGATACATAACAGAAGGCTCCAAACAGAGTGATGAAAGTTGTCTTCTCCTGGTCCTTAACTGCCATTTTGATCTGATGATAACCATAGTAAGCATCCAAGAAGCTCAAACGCTCACAACCCGATGTAGCATCAATAATTTGATCAATACAGGGAAGAGCAAAAGGATCAGCCGGACAAGCCTTCTTTAAGTCCGTGTAATCCACACACATCCGCCAGGTGCCGTTCTTTTTAAGTACAAGCACCGGGTTAGCCAACCACTCAGGGTGAAAAACTTCAACAATAAACCCGGCCACTAAGAGCCGGGCCACCTCCTCACCGATAGCTTTCCGTCTCTCTTCGTTAAACGGCCGAAGAAACTGCCTGACCGGCTTAAACTTTGGATCAATATTAAGAGTGTGCTCAGCGAGTTCTCTCGGTACACCCGGCATGTCAGAAGGTTTCCATGCAAAGATGTCCCGGTTCTCACGGATGAACTTGATGAGCGCGCTTTCCTATTTAGGATCCAGATTGGCACTGATACTGAATTGTTTAGATGAGTCATCTGGAATAAAATCAACAAGCTTGGTGTCATCAGCCGACTTAAATTTCATCACCGGGTCATGTTCTGTGGTTGGCTTCTTCAGAGATGTCATGTCCGCCGGGTCAACGTTGTCCTTATAAAACTTCAGCTCATGTGCTGCACAAACAGATTCGGCATAAGCAGCATCACCCTCCTCACATTCCAGGGCTATCTTCCGACTCCCATGCACAGTAATGGTGCCCTTGTGACCCGGCATATTGAGCTGCAAGTAAACATAACACGGCCGCGCCATGAACTTGGCGTAAGCCGGCCGTCCAAACAGAGCGTGATATGGGCTCTTGATCTTGACCACTTCAAAGGTTAATTTCTCAGCCCTAGAATCATGCTCATCTCCAAAGGCCACCTCCAGCTCAATCTTACCAACTGGGTATGCCGACTTACCGGGCACCACTCCATGGAAAACAGTGTTTGATGTCTTTAAATTTTTATCAGTCAACCCCATACGTCGAAAGGTCTCATAATAGAGGATGTTGATGCTGCTACCTCCATCCATGAGTACTTTAGTGAATTTATATCCACCAACCTGAGGTGCTACCACCAAGGCTAACTGACCCGGATTGTCAACCCGGGGAGGGTGATCTTCCCTGCTCCACACAATAGGCTGCTCTGACCACCTTAAATAACGGGGAACTGCCGGCTCAACAGCGTTTACAGCTCATTTATGAAGCTTCTGGTCTCGTTTGCACAAGCTAGTGGTGAACACATGATACTATCCACTATTCAGCTGCTTTGGATTGCTCTGATAACCCGATTGTTGCTGCTGCTGACCTCCCTGACAAGACTGCTGATTATAACCACCTTGATTTCCCTGAAAGCCGGAATTTGAGCCGCCACCCGGGCCATGAAAACCGCCTCCACCTGAGCCGCCACCAGACCCATGGTTGCAATCGAACATGTTGGAATTCTTGAAAGCCTTCATGATCGCGCAATCCTTCCACAGGTGAGTGGCTGGCCTTTCCCGAGTGCCGTGTCTTGGACAGGGTTCGTTGAGCAGTTGCTCAAGAGTAGGACCTGACCCGCCAGACTGAGGGGGCGGCCTCCCCTTGTGCCGTTGATTGTTACCTTGTGAATTGGTGTTAGCCACAAACTCCGGGTTACCGTCGGCCTTACGCTTACTGCCTCCTTGATTCGCCGGTTTATGCTGCTGACCCTTTTCGTTGCCGTTCTTCTTTCCCTTCCCTATCTTCTCTTCATCAGACGCAGGATCCTTGGTACTATCAGAATTGGCGTATTTGACTAGAGCCGCCATCGGCTGGCCCATGTCATTAAAATCACACTTGAGGCGCCCCAGCTTCTGTTTCAGAGGTTCAAATCAGCAATTTTTCTCCAACACTAAGACTGCAGAGCCGGCATCCATCTTTTCAGACGAATGTATTATCTCCTTGACCCGGCGCACCCAATGAGTGGTGGACTCACCTTCCTCTTGCTTGCAATTAGTTAAGTCCACAATTGACATGGGCTGCTTGCAGTGTCTTTGAAGTTCGGATAAACCGGGCTTTTAACTCGCCCATGAACCAATGGAATTAGGCGGCAGCCCCTTCAACCAAGTGTGGGTCGTTCCGTCCAAAATCATGGTGAAGTACTTGGCCATCGCCGCATCACTGACCTCCAACAGCTCCATGGCCATCTCATAACTTTCAATCCACGCCCCAGGCTGTAAATCAACTGTATAATTTGGCACCTTTCGGGGTCCCTTGAAATCCTTGGGCAAAGGCTCATTACGCAAAGCCGGCACCAAACAAGGGACGCCGCCGGTTCTGGTATCCACTCCTGCCTCAACAGAAGTCGTTGGATAATCCTGGAAGGTTTGGTGAGCCGCCTGATGAGCCGCCTGCTGAGCCGCCCGCTCATCTTCTCGACGTATCCTGTCTTGTACCGGATTATGCCCACCTAGCTGGTTACGGCACTGGGCGTTGCTTGACAAGGCCTCCGAATCTATATGTCTGCTGTAACTTGGGCTCCGGCTCGGGCGAGGAGTCGAATGAATCCTGTCTCGACTATAGGAATAAGCCTCCTGCTGAGCCAGAGCCGTCTGAAGAAGTTCTCTGACCCTTCGCGTCTCAACTGCTGTTGGAGAGTCGCCATCCACCGGGAGAGCCGCCAAACGTGCCGAGCAGCGATCAGGTTCTCCAATGGGTTGGAAAAATGACCCGGTGGTGTTGGTACGTAGCGAGGCGGGGCCGTATTCATATGAGGAGGTTCCATCACCCGGGGCTGAACCGGTGCCCCTGCTCCGGATGTTACAAAATGATTTGCCTCCGGCGGGTTACTGGGGCCGGCTCCGGGCGTGCAGAAAAGATTCTGAGGAACATAAACCAGAGGTGAACGGGATTGAGCCTTCTGGTGCCTCCTCCTCATCACCTCGTTAGATGCATTCAGGCTCATCGTAAGCTGGAAAGCCTCTGACTGGATCTGTTGAGCCCGTGCATCCAAAGCCGCCCGCTCCATGGCCAATCCGGTGTCCTCAGCTGCTAGGGCTACTTTGGCTCGGGCTATCTCCTCACGTACCTATGCCACCTCCGCATCATGCTCAGCTTGACTCGCCGGAATAACTGTGGCGGTTAACAGGGCCGTCAATTTGTCCATGAGATCAATCAAGACTGAGCCGGCGGGCGACAGGCCTCTGCCCGCCGCTCCTCGACCTGTGGTTATTGCTGCCAGCGATGCGTAGAGTTTTGGCCGGGTTGAGTGCCAGCCATGAAGATCCCTACTCTGCTTGGCGGCTCAAAGGGGTCCGGAATACTGATGCCATTGGAACAGCCCCCAAGCCCGCCATCCTGCAATTGGTATAACGAATCCGTCTAACCAGTGGATGACTCACCGTCAGAGTAGATGGCCGTCTCACCGCCGTCCACGGATCCTTTAGAAAGTTCCCCTCCATGGATGCAACCCCTGAAGGCACGCTTCACGGCAGGCGGGGCCCGGGCGGGTCTCGCACGCTAAGCTGTCTCGATGATGTCGGTGCAGATGTCCGGCTCAGGGCCCGGCTCGCCAATCCGGCCGATGAAGAAGTGGATTTCGCCGAAGGGGACCCGGTACCCATACTCAATTGAGCCGGCGTCGGGACCCCAGTCGGCGTCGTTGATGTAGAGCTTGCCGAGATGACTCTTGGTCATCCGGCCCACAGCGTATCCCTTCAGCCCTTCGAAGTTGCCCTTCAAGAACCCAAATCCACCGTGCGCTGGCCCCATGGTGGGCGCTAACTATCGTGGAATTTTCATGGCAGATGTCCTCGTGAAAGGACTTAGTCGTGGAGCCATCGCAACTAGGAAGCTTAAAGGGGTTAAAGTGGGACAAAGGACACGAGGGTTTATACTGGTTCGGCCCCTTGTGGTGAAGGTAAAAGCCTAATCCAGTTGAGATGGAATTGCTAGGGTTTTGATTACGAGGGAGCAAATCTGCTATGCCCGGTTCTCGATTTGATGTTACTTGCCCCAAGCCGCCGGCGGGTCATCCCCTTATATACACGGGTTGACGCCCCGCGGCCTACAGAGTCCCAACCGGCTCATAAATAGTGTCCGGCTCAGTGACTAGTTAATGTTGCCTTACAACACAAGTCATGCCATTACGGCGGTTTATCACTACGGGCCTTAAGTCGCCTGCGGGATTTAGGCCCTTTATTGAACCGCCATCTTCAAGCTTGATATTGGGCTTCATATGATAAATCGTCATAGCATAACCCGGCCCCTCCTTGGCGGGTTACACTAGTAGTTATATCCTCAACACATTGTGTTGGAAAGATTCTGATATATATCCAATTGGATGTAAGGCATCATGAACTATTATTGTTGACATTACCCTTGAGGTAAAAGGTTGGGAGGCTAATCTATAAGCCCCTATCTTTCTCTGTGTCTGATTAAAACTTTGAACCCATAAATATCACGTGAGTGTTAGCAATTGTGAAAGACTAAATGATAGTTGAGTGTGTGGAGTTTGCTAAATCAAAGCTCTGACATAGACTCTTCCTGGAAATAAGATGAACTGTAATTGTTTGATGACTGATAACACGGTTTGTTAGTTTTCAAGAAAGTTTATGATCTATACTTTAACATGTGAATAGCTTGTTACTTTATCATGAGAACTTTTATGAGATGAGCTACTGTTATGACATATAATGATGCTACAAAAGGTGATTGAAATTATCATTGATCAAACTTGTGCACCTTCTAGCATTCACACTTCATAAATTATTTCTTTTATCATTTACCTACTCGAGGACGAGCAGGAATTAAGCTTGGGGATGCTGATACGTCTCCAATGTATCTATAATTTATGAAGTATTCATGCTATTATATTATCCATCTTAGATGTTTTATATGCATTTATATGCTATTTTATATGATTTTTGGGACTAACCTATTAACCTAGAGCCCAGTGCCAGTTTCTATTTTCTCCTTGTTTTTGAATTTTGCAGAAAAGGAATACCAAACGGAGTCCAATTGATGTGCCAATTTTTGATGATTTTTTAGGACCAAAAGAAGACCACGGAGCATCGGAGTTGGGCCAGAAGAGTCCCGGGCTGCCCACGAGGGTGGGGAGCGCGCCCACCCCCTGGGCGCGTGGGCCTGCCTCATGGACAGCTCGGACACCTCCTTGACGTGAGGCCGACGCCAAAAATTCCTATAAATACAGAAACCTCGGAAAATTAACCTAGATCGGGAGTTCCGCCGCCAAAAGCCTCTGTAGCCATGAGAAATCAATCTGGGCCCTCTCCGGCACCCTGCCGGAGGGGGCCATCATCACCGGTGGCCATGGAGGAGAATCCCGGAGAGGCCATCATCGCCATGAAGGCCAAGGATCAGAGGGAGAACCTCTCCCCATCCAGGGGGGAGGCCATGGAGGAGGAAGCACAAGGGGGAGAACCTCTCCTCCTCTCTCTCCGTGACGCCGGAGTGCCATCGGGAGGGGAATCATCACCGCGGTGATCGTGTTCATCAACATCACCATCCTCATCTGTTTTACGCGGTCCACTCTCCCGCACCCCGCTGTAACCCCTACTTGAACATGGTGCTTTATGCAACATATTATGATCCAATTATGTGTTGCCATCTTATGATATTTTGAGTAGATATCCTTTGTCTTTGGGTTGATTGATGATCTAGATTGGTACGATTTGTATGTTTTATTTTGGTGTTGTCCTATTGTGCCCTCCGTGTCGCGCAAGCGTGAGGGATTCCCGCTGTAGTGTGTTGCAATACGTTCATGATTCGCTTATAGTGGGTTGGTGAGTGACTGAAACACAAACCTGAGTAAGGTGGTTGTTGCGTATGGGAATAAAGAGGACTTGATGCTTTAATGCTATGGTTGGGTTTTACCTTAATGATCTTTAGTAGTTGCGGATGCTTGCTAGAGTTGCAATCATAAGTGCATATGATCCAAGTAGAGAAAGTATGTTAGCTTATGCCTCTCCCTCATATGAAATTGCAATGATAACTATCGATCTTGTTAACAATTGCCTAGGACAATTCCGCACACCGATCCATCATTATTCCACACTCGCTATTTATAATACTTAGTAATATATTCTAACTTTATGATAACAGCACCTACTTTTATATTTTAGCTCTCCGATATCATACAAAGTTAGCCTCTTCATACCCACAACGTAGTTTTATTTCTCGTTGCTAGTTGGAAGCAAACGTCCGGTGTACGTAGAGTCGTATCAGTGGCAGATTGGGCTTGAGAGAACATTGATCTTACCTTTAGCTCCTTGTGGGTTCGACACTCCATACTTATCACTTCCACCTTTGGAAATTGCTACGATGATTCCTTGCACTTGGGGATTATCAGTACCCCCTAGTCCAAGACACCGTCAGTCTCTCCCATGCAAAACACTCCGAAACGTATATGATGCCGACGAAGGTGCATTATTGTCATAATTGAGTCCTCCCTAAAATACCAAGCCTTTAGTACTCTTGCGCAAAGAGAAGTTGGTGCCTAAAAAATCTGCCATGCGTGCTTCGCGAGTAACGCTTGGTTGAAGGCCTCGGGGTCACGAAAGCCCATTCCTCCATCCAGCTTAGCTGCACACATCTTTTGCCAAGAGATCCAGTGAACCTTACGTTCACCATTCATCACCTCCTACCAGAATTTCGAACGGATCGAAGTCAGGTCCCGACACTTCTTCTTCATGAGCTGAAAGAACCTCATGGTGTGGTTAGGTACCACTTGAAGTCCAGGTATTATCAACACTTCCCTCGCTGATTTGGATAGTCACTACCCCTTCCTTCTTCTAACCTTGCACTTTGAACTTTCTGTCACATATTTGAAGGTGCCCTCTTTGGACTTCACAACCAGTGTTGGGAGTCCAAGGTATTTCTCACTAAGGGCCTCAAAGTGAACACCCAATGCATTTTTTATCTCCTCCTTGTCCTCTTCTTGATAGCCCTCCCCCAAAAATATGGATGGTTTTTGCATATAAACATGGTGGCCTCACGCTTCCTCATATTTCTTCAATATGTCTTTCAAGGTCTCCTATTACCCCGCGTCCTTTCAAGAAAAACGATGCTATCATCCACAAAAAGAAGGTGTGTAACATGGGGGGCAGTGCCACCAAAAGTCACCCCCTTCACACTTTTATCCTCTTGAGCTCTTTTTAGCAATGCAAAGAACCCCTCAACACGGAATAGGAATAAATAAGGGGAGAGAGGGTCACCCTGCCAGAGACCTCGGGAGGGGGAGAAACTCCTAGAACAGTCACCATTAAGCTTCACTGAGAAAGTTGCAGACGTCACACACTTCATGATCTTCGAAATCCACCCATGTGCAAAGCTAAACTATTCCATCATCTGCTGCAAAAATACCCAATCAACTCTATCATATGCCTTCATCATGTCTAACTTGACAGCACACAACGGCTTCTTCCTCTTCCGAGTACGTATGGCGTGGACACACTCATATGCCACCAGAACATTTTCAGTAATCAAACGCCCAGGGACGAATGCACTCTGCTCCTCGAAGATCAAAACCGGCAGGATACCTTTTAGTGTATTAGCCAGAACCTTCATCACGATTTTATAGAGTACATTGCATAGGATGATGGGCCTAAACTGTGATAGTAACTTCGGTGAGTTGCATTTGGGAATCATGACAACGACTATTGCATTGAAGGCCTCCGGAGCCACCACTTTGTTTAAAAAATCCTTCACCGCTTGACACACGTCAGTATGTACCAACGACCAGTGCCACTGATAAAAAAGTGTCGGTAGCCCATCCGGCCCGGGTGCCTTTGTTGGTCCCATCTGGAAGAGCGCCTTCTCAATTTCATGATCAGAAATAGGAGCCAACACTACCTCGTTCGTCTCATCCATGACAAGGTGATTAACATTCTGTAGCAAAATGTTGGCTCCCTGTGAACCATCCTATCTAAAGAGATGCTCATAAAAAGTAGCAGCCATGGCCCGCATCTCCTCATCAACCTTGCATGTAGTCCCATCCTCTCGCTTCAAGGCCCTTACCGTATTTTCCCTCTTATGATGTGATGCTCTATTTTGAAAATATTGCGTATTCTGGTCACCGGCTCACAGCCAATCTACCCTTGACATTTGCCGGTACATAATCTCCTCTCTCACATAAATTTCCCTAAGCTGCTCCTTAATATCCCTAACCTCCAGTGAGTACCTTGTCGAAAGGGCTCTGGTTTTCGCATCAAGGAGCTGGGCCTTTAGTTTTGCAATTTGTCTCTGAATTGAGCCAAAGACTCCAAATTGTCGGCCGTCTCTCCCACACCGCCGAAAGTCCCTGTTCTCCAGTTCCTGCCGCCTCCCATGCTTGTGCAAACATCGCTTAGTACTGGTCATGGAGAGACCATGCCTCTTCATACTGAAACAGTCTGTCGCTTCCATGGCCACTGCATGGAACAGTCTCCACGACGAGAACCAGAATTGCCGGGTGATCCGACTCCTCTGTTAGGATATGCTCAACAGTCGTTTCCGGGTACAATCCTAAGAATCCATCATTGGATGTAGCGCGATCCAGACGGACCTGGATATTTTCTGCTCCCTCCCGTTTATTGTCCGAGGTATAAGGGTATCCAGAGAAACCCAAATCTGTCAAGCTGCAGTCGGCAAGACAGTCACAAAAGTCCCCCATTTGTGTAAAGCTCCTCGGATTACCACCACGCTGATCCGTCTGAAACAAGGCCTCATTTTAATCACCTATACACATCCATGGGAGATCATCTTGAGCTCGTAAATAAACATATGGCATCCCATGATTTTTTACGAAGTTCCGTTCGGGGCTTCCCATAGAATCCAGTGATCCTACAGGCCTTCCCCTCGCAGACCACCTCCGCATCTATGAAGTACTGACACCAAGGCCTCACCATGACCTGAACGTGCTCTCTCCAACATAGAGCTAGGCCACCACTGCGACCCTCACAATCCACTGCGACTCCACAAGTGAACCCTAGACTCCATCTCAGTCGCTCCATCGCCCTAGCCTTCTTCTTTGTCTCACATAATAACACTATCGCTGGGTTGTGGGTCCTTATCAGGTCTAGTAATTCACCTACTGTCGAGTCCAACCCCACTCCTCAATAGTTCCAGACCAAGAGATTCATTGTGTTCGGCGGCCCTGTTCCTCAGGGTCGGCCAATTCCTCGTTGGTCCTTGAGATGCGCTCAAACACTGTAGACGTCTTCCGCCTCGTGTCGCGAATGAATGCATCATTTCAAATCTACCTATCTGGGTCATCCTTTGCAATCCATACCTGCTTTGGTCCCCGTTTCCTATTGTCCTACTCCTGCCCCCTCTGATCATTATTCTTCTGGCATGGAGCGTAATCTGGTCTCGGTTTCCAAACATAAGTGCCCTGCTTCCTTCCACCACCACTGTACCTTCCTGAGCTCTTGGGTTGTCGTGTTGGCCCGTGGTTTCTGCCTACAATGCGTTGCCCTTGTATGATAAAAATAGTCTTTTTACAAAATAATTATTCTATGGGTTATCAATAGTCCCTCCGTCACAGTTTACACGACGCGCTTCAATTCTCATGCATTTCCACCACCTAGGGATTTTAGACGCGTTTGGTTTAATGCCTAACTAACTAGGACTTGGTAATTGCAATCAATCCCACAATTTTCTCTCCATGCCGGTGTGTACGCCGGTGAAATAAATGCTTGCATGTTTGTACGTGGGGTGGAAGCACTCCACACATGCGTGTACACATTAATTTCTTTAGTAATTAGGCATCGTGGTATAACTCCCGGTGCTATTTTCCAATCCAATTGAGATTGTTGAAGCGTGCCGTGTATACTATGGCGGAGGGAGTACTAGCGTGTGGATTAATAAATACAGATATTATCCATCCGTCCGTTGAAGAGTATACATCTAGCTTTAAAATTTGTTCACAAAAGAGTGTACTTCTATCTTCCCAATGCACTTTAAAGTAGAAAAAAAAATACTTCTCTCTTATCACACGGTAATTAAGACCAATAGCAATCTACACATGGTCTTCTTAATTTCTACATGTACTTAGCTCATTGGGGGTTGGTAAATTTTTTTGCGAAATTTTTTCCGATCTATTTATCTTCAATCATGGCAGTAGAACGAATACCAGAAATAATAAAAATTACATCCAGATCCGTAGACCACCTAACGACGACTACCAGCATCAAGCGAGCGAAAGGCGCGCCGTCATCGCCCCTCCATCGCCGGAGTCGGGCACAACTTGTTGTAGTAGACAGTCGGGAAGTCGTCGTGCTAAGGCCCCGTAGGACCAGCGCACCAGATGATTAAAGAGGAAAGAGATGATGTCTTGAACCTTTTCAATGAATTTTTTACTTAACTTCATAATTTGTCCTAAAATTTGTAGATGTACATTTTTCACCAGATGCAGGGAGTACATTTCTCCACAATTATCGCGTGTCGACTTCCCACGGTGCTTGAGAAAGAGCAAAGCAGCGCCCCAGGCACAGAAGATCTCTCGTCTCACGCATGTGATCCCCACTGCCGCGCAGATACGGACGGCCGCGATCTGAGCCCCACCACCCCCAAAAGGGCCCGTGGATTCCCTTGGCCTTTTCCTGAAGTGCCCCTCCACGATTACCGAGACAAACTCCCGATCAGTGGCTCAATACGCAATTAGTACCCACAGCCCCCATGCCCTCCTCCACTCGAGCTTGCCCGTGCTACAGCCCTGGCGGTGGGGTCCACTGGGAGAACGGTCAAAGAAAGGAGCGGCACGTGATACAGACCGTGCGTGGCACACGCCACGTGTCGGAATGCCAATGGCACGTGTAACGTGGAGGTGGGAAATTTTTCCATCCGTCTTTTATTCTGTTTTCCTTTGTGAGAAGCGCGAAATTAATTCGGTGATGGATGGGTGGACGCGGTGCTAGCCAGTTGTCAGATAAGCTCGTCTACTTATATAAGGGGAGGTGATATGAGAGCCCGTTTATAACGTGTTAAAGGCTCGGCAGCTCCTCCCCCACTACACCGCAGAGGGAAAGCGACGGATCTGGAGATCCAGAATAATTGCCACCGGGACCTGCCCTGCGCTACACGCACCAAAGACGCCCACACGCTATAGCGTCCTCTTTTCTTTTTTCCTTTTTCTTCTCGAGAATAGGACAAAGATCTATTATAAAGAACAACTACTGCTGCTAGAACGATGCTGCTCCCCTATCATAGCCAGATTGACCATGTCGATGACACTATGGGTGTCTTCGTGCGCGTGCCCTTAAGGACCAATGCTCACTAAGCCGAACCACGCCATTGAACCATTGAACAGAAGTTGATCCAACACAAAGGTGTGCGTGCCCTTAAGGAGCTCTCCTGGCTGGAGTGGTGGACAACACAAAGGTTGTTGTTGCCGGCCCGGGTTCGAGTCTCCTCATTCTCCTATAAGAATAAGACATGGGGCTTCTTTCCCTCTGTTCTCATTCTTTTTTTAACCCTTAAACCGTTCTAAAGTGACCCACATCAAATCTTGTTGTCGTGTACACATGACGAGAAGTTCTAACCTCGTCGCTCCCAAAGAGACAATATAAATCTATGTCGAAGCTCCCTCGACTTCGGCCCATTGGACAAACTCAAGGAGGATCGGATTCCGAAAGATTGACTTGAAGATGAAGCATCACCATCCGTCCAAACGCCGCCCTATGTCAAAATGAAATAACGTAAACTACTGGCCAAAGCCAAGGCATCGAGAGACACCGCCCCGCCATCGGCCGTCTAAGTGGCCGGTGGAGGAGAGGTGGATCCACAAGTTCACCAGCGAAGCTTGATCCCTCGTTTGTCATGCAAGTATTGACCATGTTTTTAAAGGATTATACACGTGGGGCCCATAAGCTCCCCCAAAATCGGAAGGCTATTTGGTACATGGCTTTTCCAGCGGCCCAACCCTCCCACCCCCGATCCCTAGACTTCCTCTCTAGTACCCGCTGATAGAGGCCAAGGTGTCCCGATGTTCCAATGAGATAGCTATCGTTTTCTGTGGAAGTTGACTTTGACGATCGGACTACGAACGTGCGATGATGTCGCGCCTTAGCAAGCGTTAAACCAACTCCGAGACGTTATTGAACACGCCAGAGCACGATCAACCTTACCATGAGGGTCTATTTCCTGCAGGCAAACGAAAAACAGGCAAGAAACTGAGATTGCAATCTGGACATTGAGAATGCAAGAGGAAAGCTTTGTTAATCAAGTGGGATTATGTGACGTCTCGGTCTGGTCGTTGAACACAAATGAAGGATGCGAGTTGTAGTTATGGCGAATGTCGGTGTCAAAACCAGCGGATCTCGGGTAGGGGGTCCCGAACTGTGCGTCTAGGCGGATGGTAACAGGAGACAAGGGACATGATGTTTTACCCAGGTTCGGGCCCTCTTGATGGAGGTAAAACGCTACGTTCTGCTTGATTAATATTGATGATGTGTGTTACAAGAGTGGATCTACCACGAGATCAAAGAGGCTAAACCCTAGAAGCTAGCCTATGGTATGATTGTTGTTCGTCCTACGGACTAAAACCCTCCGGTTTATATAGACACCGGATAGGGTTAGGGTTACACAGAGTCGGTTACAATGGTAGGAGATCTACATATCCGTATCGTCAAGCTTGCCTTCCACGCCAAGGAAAGTCCCATCCGGATACGGGACGAAGTCTTCAATCTTGTATCTTCATAGTCTTAGAGTCCGGCCGATGATGATAGTTCGCTATCCGGACACCCCTAGTCCGGAACTCCTCGGTAGCCCACAACCAGGCTTCAATGACGACGAGTCCGTGCGCATGTTGTCTTCGGCATTGCAAGGCGGGTTCTTCCTCGAATAATTTATAGAAGATTGTGAACACCGGGATAGTGTCTAGCTCGCAAAACAAGTTCCACATAACACCGTAGAGAGAATAATTTTGCACAGATCTGCTGGCGTATTCAGCGGCGTGACATCACACCACGGCCAGGCCTTTATATGAATCGTTTTTATTGTTCCACCTCGGCGTGTTTAGCGAGGCGGTTTCCTTAACACGTCTTATCAAAGCGTAGATCGTGCCCCTTATTTCGGATTCTCATCAATACGGACGTGGCTAACCCAACCATGCCCGTTGGCCTGCCTTCTCTATCGGCGAGTCCTAATCGACCACGGGTGGGCTCTTGGTATTCAAGCTCTTTATGATGAGACCAAGGCCCTCTTCTTCTTTACACCTCCATCGAAGTTAGCCTCGCGCTTGAGTCCCAACACCCAAAGCTTGAGATCCAGCGCTTGGACTTTCGGCGATGTCCGCTCCGACCAACCTGGCCGATGGATGTCTTCCTCCGTCCTGAAGAAGTTGTGCTAAAGCTGCGAGGCGCTAGGTATCGACCGGCGAGATCTCGCATCATTTGCTGCTCGGGGCAGGTCATTCCCACTCTGAGCCCGGCGAGAACGTGGTGTTCGTGTCCCACTTCCTTCGGGTTTAGGCTTCCAAGACGGACTCCTTTGTGCGGGGCTCATGTTTTATTATGGGCTTGATTTCCATGACTTGAATCCGAGTCCATCCTCCATATCTCGTCATTCATTGTCGTATGTGAGGCCTTCCTCCATATTACCCCCACTTTGGATTGTGGCTCAAGACCTTCAAGGTGGAGCCAAAGATGATCAAGGGCAGCAAGCGGAGTCTTGGAGGGGCGGTCATAAGCAAATGTGCTGATGCTCCATGGCCCGAGGGCTCTTTTCAAGAGGAGCTTGGTTGTAGCAGGAGTGGTTTTATATCACCGCTCCTGGGGCACCAAATGAGCGGCGCTCCTGCCTTCCTCCAGTCCACCACAATGGTGGCATCATGGGTCAACAAGGGGCTCGACTGGGGCCGTCCAAGGGCGTTCCCTGCTGCTGCAGGGCCGTGTTCGAGATCTCTAGGAAAGAGGATCAATCTGGTTGCGATGGCGCGAGTTATGGTGATCTGGCGCCTTCAACCTGCAAACGTCGCACCCTCCGCTGTGGAATTCAATCCGGAGGGACCACGAGCTCTCAAAATTTTATGGGCAGGGGCGCCCGTGGAGATGTATAAACTGTTCTTGGATCACAAGAGAAGTGTCCGGACTTGACCGAGGGGCGCAGGACTAAGCTGCAATAGCCCAGATACTCAAGTAAGTAGTCCTGTAACCGGACAAGCTGTTCATTCATTTATTTCATATATATATGCCCTTTAAAGGAGTCGTTTCTTGAACAGGAGTGGATAGCGAGGGCAAAGTTAATAAGGTGTCCGGCTCCCCTCCCAGAGACCACGCCGGATCCCATGTTGACCAAGATGTTGAAGGTCGCGCCTTTTGAAGAAGGCGAAGGGGGGAGCGGGGAAGCAACCGCTTCTGCGAAGGAGGATATCAAGGAAGGAGGGATTAAGAGTCCCACCTTCCGAGGAGAGAAGAGGACCGCTTCGGAAGATCCGGAGGTCAAGGCCTCAAACAGGGGGAAGGAATCTTCGGCAGAGAGTTCGGCGCTAGGAAGTAACCCAACCGCATTATTTCCCCAAGGGGATCAGCCCTGCAGCCAGCCGTAAGTAAAAAAGAAGGGGTCTTGTAAATAAGGAACATCCCTGTATTTATTCATGAGGATAACCGAAATTGTACCTTGTAGTTCGGACTTCAGCCCTTCTCGTGAGCTCGTCTTGAGGATCTTCTTCCGGAGATGATGGAGAGCCAACGCCTCCACTGTCGCACCCTCATGTGAGGCGGACGACCCGGAGGTGTCGTCGCGGAGGTTCCCAAGTCCGGCGGGGCGGAAGGTCCGCGCCAAGTGGCGTGCGGTCGGAGGAATCAAGGATCTGCTCGGGCGGCGGCTATTTCAGAGGATCACCGTGCTATAATGGATGCGGTGATTGAAAGAATTGCATCCAGCGAGGCGGATTGCATGAAGCCGTCGAAGCTTCTTGGCGACGGGTTTGAAATCTTAAAAATGATGTACCTTCGACGCTTATGCATATAAAATGCACCTGTATAGATAGTAGCCCTGAGACTTGGTATGTTGTCAAAATTGACAATGTGCGAGATCAAATTCTCGATTATAACATATCGCCGCTCTGAACAGGTGGCGGTGCGTCCGGAGGCAGACGGACTGCAGAATATGTCGAACTAAAGCGGCAACTTGGCGAGGCGGACGCGACATCGCTGGTCAATAAGCGGTTTGACGAGTCACAAGGTATCGACCTCTATCACGGACACCTTGTAAGGGAGCTTGACGCCCATGTCTTCTTGTTTGTATGCTTAATGCGAGATGGTGCCGCTGCCGTGGAGGAGCTGGGCAGAACTTCGCCCGGCGAAAGAGCAAGCCAAAATTAATGTCGGCGGCTGTAAAGGCGGCGAAGAGCTAAAGCTGAGCGGGCTGCTCACTGCGAAGCAAAGAGGAGATGGCGATATGGCCAAAAGTTAAGGAATACTACCGATCGCTGCGGCGGTTCTTGAAAAGGAACGTCAAAGCGGAACAAGAGGACCTAAAGAAGGCCGCCGCCGAATCCAAGAATGCCCAATCGGCTTTGAGAGCTGCCAAGGAGGAGCTGAGTCGGGCGGGGCAATTGCGGCTGGAAAACCGTTTACTGCTGGAGGAAATATCTGATCAAAAGTATGCTCGATTGGATAAATTGTGGAGTTTAGAGGATGCTTATCATGCTTGGCGGCGGCGCCGTGGGCGCTGTTGAGCACTTCCGGGGCGGAAGGGGCACGAAGGGAAGAGCTATATTGGTCGCAATTCCATAGTCTAGGCGTCCTCTGCCGCTGACCGATCGGTTGGCGAATGGGCGAGCTGAATCGATTGTCCGGATTTGCCATGAAGCATGTATTGACTCACTTGTGGCGGACGGACCCGGTAAAGAGCTATTTTGGTTTAGTGCAGCGGTTTCTTGGTGCGGTGCAGCGTGTCGGCGCAATGAAGCGATCGGCGTGTATTGAGGAGCGCGGATGGCTCTTGCCGTGTCAAGACATCTTTGGCGGAGATAAAGGCCACCGACGTTGCATCCCGAGATTGAGACGGAGGCGAGTACCTGCGAGCACTACTTTGAAGAAGTCTGTCGAGGCGCTCGTGTAATAGAGGCGCAGTGCTCGAAGGATATTATGTTTAAATGACATGTATGATTTGTGAAAACAATGTTTCAATGTAATATAAGTGCTTTTTATACTTGTGCGTTCAAGTAGTAAACTACTCCTGTCTTGGCCGTTTATGTATATTTGTATATAACTGAAAAGATGGCAGTCCTTGGCTTCAGCCCCCACGCACATAGTGCGGGGTGTTTAAAAAATCGTTTTTCACACTTAATCCAACGTCTTGGTCCTGTTAAGGAGGTGATAGCGTCATAAACCAGGCAACGGACTATAATGCTTTATCACTTTCACTTAGCCATAGGAGTTCGAGTAGGGCTACTATATAGCCCACAGGGGCACCGCACTCTCGAATTAAAGTGCGTATGTGCTGACCGAAAACGGTCCTTTGTTAATCTGCGGAGGAATCCTAAACATTCCTGTGAGTCATCGGGTGGTTGACCAGTCTCTCGCTATATCATGACGATCAGTTTTGGCTTTCTCTCTTGAGGTGCTCGCCCGGCGAACGGGGCACAATCGCATAGTTCTCCTGGTGCCGCGTTAGCCGTGAAAGCGGGCGTAAGGCAGCAAAACACAGGCCGGGCAACTCAACATTTGACCAAAGACATGATTCGGAGCTGATGTATATAAGGCCTAACTCGAGGCGTCGAATACTCCCTAAGGTATTCCGGTCTTTATGAAAATGGGCAAAATAATGCCCTAAGCCCCAGTGTCTAGGTATGCAGCATAAAAATTCTGGTGTGGCCAATGCCAAAGCACCAGCCTCTTCCTCGGTTATATTAAGGAACCGGGGATGTATATCAACAAGAGACAGTGAAAAAGGTTTACGCGGGTCTTAATTTGAAAAGAATCCTTGCAACGGGTCCCTACTGCGTCTGCTACCGTGTCTTCGTTGTGCCATATCACGGGCCGGGTGTAGCACGTTGTTCATCTGTAAAAGAGAGGAACTTAGTTTGAAAGAAAAAGGGTCGTCTGAAAGGTGTACTTAATTTTAAATAAGCGATGCAGTTGAAGAATTAAATAAAATTGAGCTTTATTGTCTCTTGTTATACATGTATCGGCCCCTCGTATGGGGTATGCGCTAGTAGGCGCTGACTTCGTCTAACCGAGTCCGGGGTTTGAATAACCGATTCAGGTTCTTTGCCTAGCGAGCCGGATAGCTGTGGGGCTGTCAAGGCGGTCTCCCGTTCTTCCGTGCTCAAGTGACATAATACTTCCTTTTAACGAGATGATGCCGCGTGGACCGGGCATTTTAAGTGTTAGAGATGCATGATGTGGTATCGCGTTAAAGCAGGCGAAAGCTGTACGCCTCAAAAGTGCTTAAGGGATACTGCTGAATGGGGCGATGGGGAGTGAGCTTTTCGCGACGGGGGTTGTCGGATGAACCGAACACAACCTCTAGTGGTACAGAGCCTGTATAATAAAGAAGGCCTGGCGTCATTCCTTTGAAGGAAGTGCTACTATAGCGAATTTTGGTAGGTTCTATCCCCATTATGCGGACGGTGTCCTGGTATGGCAGGTGCCGCGTTGTGTGTTATCACATGAAGTGAGTTCACTATTTTGACTTCTAGTGGGAAAGTCTTTTGTTTTCCGGAGTGCTGCTTTTGGGTTTCGTCACTTTCACTTGGTGTGTCGAGCCCCTTGTGTTCGGCGTTAAGTCGGCGGACTGCTGAAGACCCAACAATCTCGTGGGTATGGTTTGCGAGCTTCCGGAGGTACCATGTATTTGTACAGTCTATCCGTAATCTTGTTTAGGTTGGATAGCTCGTCCTTTATTATCCTTTAGGGGCAGTGTTTTGTTGTTCGAGAGAGCTTTTGAATCCGGCGTTGACCGCCGTATTATTTGGGCCATTTTCCTTATTCGGTAGCTGATCTTTTTCGTCGTGATTTCCATTTCCATCCCTGATTTCGGATGTACTCGAATTACTTGGTGCTTGCATCTAGCCAGCCAGCTGTCTTCCCTATGTGACGGGTCATGAGGCTTGTTAATGCGGCCATTGTTCTTGGCTTTTCTTGGCGAGGTGTCTGGCGAGCCATTCGTCTCGGACGTTGTGTTTGAAAGCTGCTAAGGCTTCGGCGTCCGGACAGTCGACTATTTGGTTCTTTTTAGTAATTAAGGAACCTGTTCCAGAATTTCCGAGATGACTCTCCGGGCTGTTGAGTTATGTGACTTAGATCGTCTGCGTCCGGAGGGCGGACGTAGGTCCCCTGAAAATTTGCCCTAAATGCATCCTCGAGCTCTTCCCAGCTTCCAATGGTATTTTCGGGGAGGCTCTTAAGCCAATGCCGAGCTGGCCCTTTGAGTTTAAGGGGTAAGTATTTTACGGCGTGGAGATCATCTCCTCTAGCCATGTGTATGTGGAGGATGTAATCCTCAATCCAGACTCCAGGGTTTGTTGTTCCGTCGTATGCCTCTATGTTTACGGGTTTGAATCCCGCTGGAAATTCATGATCCAGCACCTCATTGGTGAAACATAGGGGTGTCGGCGCCCTATATTGGGTGTGCCGTGGTTTTGAATTTTGGCGTGTTGCATTGCTTTGTGGCGTGCTTTCTTGGCCCATAGATGGACGAAATGGGCCATCCTTTTGATGTGAATCCTTAGGCGGATCGCATATTGGCTTGTGTGTGGTACCATTCGCGCTCTCTTTTTTGCCGTGAGGTCGTCCATCCGACCGGGTGGCCTTCTTGCTTTTTAATTGTGGGGGCTCTAAGGCCTCCTCGTCGAATTCAGGCAGTAGCTTTCTTTTCGGGTAGCTCTTTGTTCGGCGACTGTCGCCGTACTTATCTGCGGTGCTGAATACTTTGCTCCATCTAATCCTGAGTGCATCTTCCGCTGTTTTGAGCTTCCGCTTCTGCTTTTTCAGGCTACGCGCAGTGGCGACGAGCCTTTTCTGGAGGTCATTTTGCTCCAATGGTTTGTCCGGCGTGAGGTCGTCCGGACTGTTGTCTTCGCCGGGGACAAATTGTTTATCCAAGTTGTCTTGTTGGACGATTGCTCGATAGCTTGTTCGTTGTCCACTGGTTCGCCCTGCTCTATGGCTGGGTCTTTGTTGGCGGGGACTTTGCTCGGCGTTTATGTTGCCGTTTGACTGCTTTTACGAGGATTTATCCTTCGTGGCGTCCGTTGTTCCTCGTCTTCATTTCCTTTAGGTGTATCCACCATGTATACATCATGGGATGAGTTTGTCCACATCCTATAGGTCTGGTTCATTATTGTCTCCTACATCGTCGTCCATACCATTGATGTCTTGAGTCGAAATCGAGCACGTCGTGTAAGCTTTCGGCGGTGGCTATGAAGTGGGTGGTGGGTGGGCCTTGAGTTTCTTTATCGTCCGCATCCCAACCTTCCTGTTAAGTAGTCCGGCCGGGCTCTCTGGATAAAGAGAGAGACTTTAGTGAATTCAGGATGTCGCCAAAGGGCGAGTGCTGAAAGATGTCTGTGCGTCGTGAACTCCATAACAGGCGCCCAATCGGATTCGATTGGCAAGGCGCGCGAGGTTCGAGTCGAGAGGAGTCCGGCACCACGAGTCAAGGTCTTGCAAAGGACGAGGATGGAGTTCGCTCGATCGCCGTAGAGATTAAAGCCCGAGGCGGTGTCCAACCACTCGTCCTCGATCAGGGAATCCGGCTCGGATTAAGGGTCGGGCGGATTACAGTGCGGCCTCGAGGCCTTTGTTCGGCTGCGAGCTAGATCCGCCCATCGAGACAGTCTGGCGGCGCTTGGCTGCAGGCTCGAATCCGTTGAAGATCAAGTCTCCGCGGATATCGGCCGTATAGTTTAAACTTCAAATCTGACTGGCGGCGAGGCGTAGCTTCGATCTGCTCCGGATGGCCAGCGAATTGGTCCGTAGTGCAAAGCCGCCCGAACACGAAGATCTGTCCGGGAGAAAAGTCTCACCACGGGCGATGTCGTTGTTGATGATCAAAGGAGCCATCGGCCCTGTTGGACGACACGAGGAACTCTCAATGAAAGCACCAATGTCGATTATCAAAACCGCGGATCTCGGGTAGGGGTCCCGAACTGTGCGTCTAGGCGGATGGTAACGAGGAGACAAGGGACACAATGTTTTACCCGGTTGAGCCCTCTTGATGGAGGTAAAACCCTCGTCCCGCTTGATTAATATTGATGATGTGTGTTACAAGAGTGTATCTACCACGAGATCAAAGAGGCTAAACCCTAGAAGCTAGCCTATGGTATGATTGTTGTTAGTTCTCTGGACTAAAACCCTCCGGTTTATATAGACACGGATAGGGTTAGGGTTACCAGTCGGTTACAATGGTAGGAGATCTACATATCCGTATCGCCAAGCTTGCCTTCCACGCCAAGGAAAGTCCCATCCGGACACGGGACGAAGTCTTCAATCTTGTATCTTCATAGTCTTGGAGTCCGGCCGATGATGATAGTTCGGCTATTCGGACACCCCCTAGTCCGGAACTCCCTCAGCGAACTTTAATCTAAACAAAATCCAAGTCTAAACGTTGCCTTAAGGGTTGTATTTACAAGGGAAAAGAGAGGGGATTTCGTCCTCCCTTGGCAAGGTGGTACTAAAACACCTCCTGAGTTGTTTCCCCTACAATACGGACTATAAAAATAGCCTACGAAGTTGCATTTCCAAATCACATGGGCTTGGCCCAAAAATAAGGAGGCACAACACCTATATTAAGCTATGGACGAAATTTATGAAAGGACATCTTATATATTTCGTCCATGTCCTTGGATGTTGAGGGAGTCCCGGATTAGGGGGTGTCCGGATAGCCGGACTACCATCATCAGCCGAACTATCATCAGCCGGACTATCATCATCAACCGGACTCCAAGACTATGAAGATACAAGATTGAAGACTTCGCCCCGTGTCCGGATGGGACTTTCCTTGGCGTGGAAGGCAAGGTTGGCGATACGGATATGTATATCTCCTACCATTGTAACCGACTCTATGTAACCCTAGCCCTCTCCGGTGTCTATATAAACTGGATGGCTCTAGTCCGTAGGATAGAAGAACAACCCTTACAATCATACCATAGGCTAGCTTCTAGGGTTTAGCCTCCTTGATCTCGTGGTAGATCCACTCTTGTAAACATCCACAATATCAATATCAATCAAGCGGGACGTGGGGTTTTACCTCCATCAAGAGGGCCCAACACAGGTAAACATCGTGTCCCTTGTCTCCTGTTACCATCCGCCTAGACGCACGATTCGGGACCCCCTACGAGATCCGCGGTTTTGACACGACATTGGTGCTTTCATTGAGAGTTCCTCGTGTCGTCACCGATAGGCTTGATGGCCTCTTCAATCGACAACGACGCATCTGGGTGAGACTTTTCTCCCGGACAGATCTTCGTGTTCGGCGGCCGCCTTGACCGAGCCAACTTCGCTTGCCCATCTGGAGCAGATCGAAGCTGCGCCCCCAGCCGTCGGTCAGGTTTGAAGCCTAAACTTCACGGCCGATATCCGCGGGGACTTGATCTTCGATGGATCTGAGCCACGGCCGGCGTGCAGCGCTGTCACGATGGGCATGACCTAACTCGCCGCGGACAGCACCTTGGAGGCCGCACACGAATCCGCCCGACCCATAGTCCGGAGCGATCGCTCGGATCGAGGGCGGATGGCTGAACACCGCCTCGGGGCTGCAACTTCTCTGGCGATGGGCGAACACTTACCTTGTCCCGCATAAAGCTCATGACTCCGAGGTGCGGGACTCCGAACCTCCTGCGCCCCCGGTCGAATCCGATTGGCGCCCGATCATGGAATTCACCGCTGCGGACATCTTTCAACACTTCGCCCTTGGCGATATCGTAAATTCACTGAAGCATCTCTCGCTATCCGGAGAGCCTGGCGAACTACGGCCAGATGGTTAGAACACGCGACGACAAAGAAATTGAGCCCACCACCACGCGCCGTAGCCACCGTCGACGATTTAACCTCGTGCTCGACTCGACTCCGAAGACATCGGCGGTATTGGCGGCGATGCGAAGACTACCAAGAACCGGTGCCTACGGAGACCTTTGAAGACCACCTCGTCATCGACATATACATGGTGGACACCCCAAAGGAAGCGATAACGAGGAACAACGGGGCGCGAGATAATCCCGCCGATAAACAACCAAAAGCGGCGGCGTGAAGCGCCCCCTAAATCCCGCCTCGATCAAAGCAGCATTCCTAACGACCCAGCGATAGAGCAGGGCAAACCAGCGGACGACGAACAGGGCGAGCGGATAATCAACCCTTTCACGGGCAATCAACAGTCCGGACACAACACCGGAGCATAAGAACATACACAAAAGACTGCGTCGCCACCGCAAGAAGTTTGAAGAAGGAAGCGGAAGCTCAAAACAGCGGAAGACACGCTCGAGAATGAAGTGGAGCAAAGTATTCAAGACTGCGAACAAATATGGCAATGGCCATCAAACAAAAACTACCCGGCGCAAGTTGCTGCCAGAATTTGTGAGGAAGCCATAGAGCCTTCACGGTCAAAAAATAAAGAGGCCGCTGGCGGATAGGCGACGGATAGCGAAAGCGACAAGCGGGGCCGCACACAAGCAATTATAATCCTAGGAAAGCGGACGGCCCAACTAGGTCCATCTACGGGCCAAAAGAGGGCCCTGGAAGTAACACAACCACGACAAGTGTTGAAGACAATGGCACACCCAAATCTGAGGCGCACACCCGCTATGTCTTATCGATGAGGTCTTTGGATCATGAATTTCCAGCAGGGTTCAAACCCATAAACATAGAGGCATCTGACGGCTATGAGAGACCCGAGTGCGGATAGAAGATTACATACTACACATACACATGGCTAGAGAGATGATCTCCACGCCATAAAATACCTACCCTCAAGCTCAAAGGGCCAGCTCGGCATTGGCTCAAAAGCCTCCCGAAAAACACTGTTGGAAGTTGGGAAGAGCTTGAGGGCCGTTTAGAACAAATTTTCAAGGGACTTATGTCCGCCCTCCGGATCTGAGACGATCTGAGTCATATAACCCAACAGCCCGGAGAGTCGGTAGCAAGAATCTGGAACAGGTTCCTTACCAAAAGAACCAAATAGTCGATTGTCCGGACGCGGAAGCCTTAGCAGCTTTTAAACACAACGTCCGAGACGAATGGCTCGCCAGACACCTCGGCCAAGATAAGCCAAGAACAATGGCCGCGCTAACAAGCCTCATGGCGCTTTTATGCG
Source organism: Aegilops longissima (assembly GCA_021605205.1). Lineage (NCBI taxonomy): Eukaryota > Viridiplantae > Streptophyta > Magnoliopsida > Poales > Poaceae > Aegilops > Aegilops longissima. The sequence goes on from CM038682.1 coordinate 464,328,061, forward strand.
GGAGAAGACAACTAGCTAGCAAGATGCAGCACCAGCGACCAGTACATCCGAGATCAAAGATGGAAGCGGAAAGTCACGGTGCGGGAAAGATCAGCCGGAATAAAGAAAAAAGCCCAAAGACACGGCGGTCAACGCCGGATTCAAAAGCTTCATGACCAAACAATAAAACACGGCCTCTTAAGGACAACGAGGCGAGCTATCAAATTTAAACAAAAATTTAGATCGGATATGTCAAATCCACAGTACCTCCGGAAGGCTTGCAAACCATACCAACCGAAATTGTTGGGTTTTTAAACAGTCCGGTAGACTCAACGCCGGACACAAGGGGCTCGATGCGCCAAGCGAGCGATGTGAACCCCACCAAGCGAGCACGGAAGTCAAAAGACTTTCCCACAAGAAGTCAAAACAGTAAACTCGCTTCACGTGATAGTACGGAAAACCAACACGGCACCCGCTAAGACAAGTGTCGCACGGTCCACCCAGTGGAACACCGAGATTGGATGTCAAAACCAATCACTTTCGACCATCTGGATTAGTCCAGAAGTATCCGGAGCGCAGGATAGACTGCCACGATATTGGATCCCATAATGACGGACTGCAATTCCGCGCGAGTTTTGATGGGCGGCGGCGGTGACTTAAACCTGCTATATCCGGACACAATCCGCAAGTTGGGATAGACCCTACTACAATTCGGCATAGCCGCACTTCCTTCAAAGGAGTGGCGCCAGGCCCTTACGCCAGTGTGCAGTTTCATTATTACTAGAAGTTGTGTTAGGGTCACGACAACTTCCGACGAAAAAGCTAACCCTTCATGTCGCCCCATCTAAAAGTAGCTATCAAGCATCACGGGGACAGCAAGCTTTCGTCGCTTCAATGCAATACCACATTCGCGTCTCTTACGCTTAAAATGCCGGTCCACGTGGCATCATTTCATTAAAAGGTCGTTTGAGACCCGGACACGGCTGGGCGAGTCCGGAATAAATAAACTAGGGGCTACCTAGCCGCACACCCCTTCACAAGGGTTTGTACATATAAGCCATAATGAGCTAGCATAGGCTCAGCTTTATTAATCTATATTTTAATTTTTATGCACTTTCTCGCATCGATTTCTTTTCCAACCAAGTTCCTCTCTTTTCTGAGATGAACAGCATGCACACCGTCCGAGGATACGGCACAACGGAGACCTGGTAGCAGACGTGCGGTGGGGACCCGTTGCAAGGACTCTTTTCAGACTAAGACCCTCGTAAACCTTTCTTCTGTCTCTTGTTGCTATATCCCCTGGTTTATCATTATAACCAGGGTGGAAGTAGCGTTTTGGCATCGGCGCGCGCTGTAAGAACCTGCCGTACACGGACACAAGGGGCTTAGGGCTTTGTTTTGCCGCTATTATAAAGACCGAACACCTTGGGAGTGTTCGGCGTCTCGAGTTAGGCCTTATATGCATCAGCTCCGAATCATGTCTTTGGTCAAATGTTGGGTTTGCCCGGCTCCTGTGTTTGCTGCCTTACGTTCGTATCATCGGCTAACGCGGCTCCGGAGAACTCTGCGATTGTGCCCCGATTAATTTGGGCGAGCACCTCGATGAAAGCGGCTGACTGTCATGATACAGCGAGAGACTGGTCAACCACTCGATCGACCATGGGAATGTTTAGGATTCCTCCGCTTTGTGAAGGGCCGTTTCGGCCAGCACATCTGCGCCCCAAATTCGGAGCGCGGTGCCCCGAGGGCTATGTCGTAGCCCCACCCTCGAACTCCATGGCTAAGTGAAAGTGATAAAGCATTATAGTCCGGTTGCCTCGTTTGCTCGCTACCACCTCCTTTACAGGACCGAGGCGTCCGGATTAAGTGTGAAAACGCAGCGCTATTTTTTGCGAACATCCCGCACCTTGTGCGTGGGGGCTGAAGCCGACGAGCGCCATCTTTCGGGTTATACACGTATACATGAGCGGCCGCGCAGGAGATATTCTATTACTTGAGCGCACAAGTATAAAAGGCGCTTACATCATAAATATCGTTTTACATCATATAAACGTTCATTCAAGCGTAACATTTTTTAGCACTGCGAATCTATTACCACGAGCACCACGCGCCCGCCAAAATAGTGCTCGGCGGGTAACGGTTATCATCGAACCGAAGTCGCAACAGCGGTGGCATCCATCTCTGTCCAATGTGTCTTCACACGGGCGAGTGCCATCCGCGCACCCTCTATGCAGAGCCGACCGCTTCGCCGCCTTGATATGCGGCGCCGCCCAAGAAATTGCTGCAACAAACCAAAGTAACTCTTGGTGGGGCCTATCCGGTCGGATATGGGTCACTATATCCGTCATAGCAAGCCCGGACAACCTATTTAGCTCAGCCCACTCGGCCAAGCGGTCGGTCGGCGGAAGTGAACGCTCCGGACTATGGAATTGAGACCAAAACAGCTCTTAGTCTTGTGATCCTTCCGGCGAAAATGCTGCGGCATCCGCCGCTTTTCGCTGCTAAGTCCATATAAGGGTCCTCTGGACCCCACAGTTAACCCAAATGAGCATATTTTGGATCCGTAAACCTTGGTAGCGCGAAAAGGCTTACCGGCTACAATATCTCCGACTGGCGCAGCTCTTCCTTTATAGCCCGCATTGCGAGCGGGCATCCTTAACCGGCGGTGGCCTTCCGCAGGTCTTCTTGCCCGCTAAGCGCTCCTTCCCAAGAGCCTCATTGCGATCGGTAGCATCTTTTAACTTCACGGCCATTTCGGCCATCTCTTCCCTGCTCGGCGGTGTCGCGACCTTTCGGCCGCTAACTCCTCGGCCGCCCTCGAGGCCGCCGCATTACTCCTTCCGGCCTGCTCCTTGGCTTGAGAAAGTTCGGCCGAAGGCTCTCCACAGCAGCGCACTATCTGCATTTCACGCACATGTTCTAAGGAGCTGGCTTGGCTCCCTTACCAAGTGACCGCAGCGATAACACTTACCTTGCGACTCATCAAGTCGCTGTTGACCAGCGTGATGTCCGCATCCGCAACATCGAGTTGCCGCTTTAGTTCAGCAACTCCATCGGTCGGCTGGCGCGGACGACCCGCCACCTGCATCGGCACGACGGAAATTTAAACCTGCGATTTTGATCCTCGACGCAGCTGTCGATTTCGACAACCTACCGAGTCTCGGGGCTACTATCTATCTGGCGCATTCTATATGCAAAACTGTTAAAAGGTGTGTCATTTTATGTACCTCAAACCCCGCCAGACAAACTCACGGCGGCATCGTGCAACCCGCCTTGGCGGACGAAATCCTTTCAATCACCATGCTCATCAATGCGTGGTGATCTTACGAATAAACGCCTTCTCAAGCAGATCCTTGACCGTACACTAGTTGGCACGAACTATCCGGCTTTACCAAACCGGGGCTCCTCCGTGGCGACACTTGAGCTCGTCCGCCCTATCCGGCAGCGCCCGGACGGGCGTCTCGCTCTCTATCATCTCCGGACGAAGGTCCCCGAAGACGAGCTCATTTGCGAAGGGCGGAGATCCGAACTACAAGGTAAAACTTTAGTTATCCACAGAAGCACAAATAGGGATGTCTCTTATTATACAACTCCTTTCTTTCTACTTACGGCTCGTTGGAGGGCTGACTCTTTAAGGGAGATTGTGCGGCCGGGGCCTCCCCGGACGCAGGACCCTCTGGCGAAGATTTCTTCCCCCGTTTAGGGCTTTGCCCCAGTCCTCGTGGCAGTCCTCTTCTCCCCTTGGAGGGAGGATTCTCGATCCCCTCTTTCAAGAGCCTCCTTAGGCGAGGCGGTAGCTTTCCGCTTTCCCCTTCGTCTTCCTCTGGGCGCAACCTCAAGCATCCGGACCAGCACGGAATCCGGCGCGGTCTCGGGGAGGGGGGCCGGACACCATATCAATTTTGCTTCCGCTATCTACTCCTTTGTAGAAGGAAGTTGGTCATAAGGCGAATCATCGAAAGGCAAACAAACGGTATGTCCGGGCTCGGAACTACTTACTTGTGTATCCGGGCGATTGCAGCTTAGGCCAGCATCCTCGGTCAATTCCGGACGCGCCTCTTGCGATCCGAAGAATAATTTGTACATCTCCAGGGGTGTCATACCCATGAAGTGTTGAAGAATCCGTGGGCCCTCCGGATTGAACTCCCATAGCGGAGAGGGCGGCGTTTGCGAGGCGGGAGACGCCTAATCAGCATAACCTGCATTACCACCACCATATCGACCTCCCTCGTGCGGAGATCTCGAATCCAGCCTGCAGTGAGGCACGTCCTTTGACGGCCCCAGTTGAGCCCTGGTTGACCCACGACATCAACCGTCGTGGAGGTCCCGGCGGAATAGGGCGGCGGCTTTTATGCGGCCCCTCGGGCGGTAATATAGAACCACTCTTGCTGCCACGGGCGAGCTCCTCTTGGAAGGAGCCCGGGCCACGGGCATCGGCTCTCCTACTTATGGCCGCCCGCCAAGACCGCTTGATGCCCCCGATCATCTTGGCGCCACATTGAAGGTCTTGACCACGAGGCCAAAGTGAGGGGTGGCGGAGGAAGGCTTCATGAGCGATAATGAATGTGGAGATATGGAGGATGGACTCGGAGCCAAATCGTGGAATTCCAACCCATAGTAAAACATGAGCCCTCTCACAAAGGATCCATCGGAAGCCTAAACCCCGGCGGAGGTGGGATATAAAAGCGACATACTCGCCGGGCTCGGGGTGGGGATGGCCTGCCCTTGGCCGGCAACCTGTGCGAAATCTCATAAGCGGTACTTGGCCTCCGCAGCTTTAGCGTCCTCCTCCGTGACGGAGGAGGGCATCCACCGACCACGGAGGTCGGAACCGGACATCGTTGAAAGTCCGGCGCTCGAATCTGGAGCTCTAGGTGCTGGAACTTGGGCGGGGAGAGGATTCGATGAAGGATTGAAGAAAAGCGAGCCTTGGTCCCGTTATAAAGAGGAGAATACCAAGAGCCGTCTCGTGACCGTTTGGACTCGCCGATAGAGGCGTGGCGGCGAGCGCGGTTGGAATTACTACGTCCGTATTAATGAGAATCCCGGATTAAGGGGAACGCGATCTCTGCTTCGACAAGGCGTGCCAAGAAACCGCCGCTAAATCTTTGAGGTGGTAAAGTAAAAACAATTCAAGTAATGGCTTGGTAGTGGTGTGACGTCATGCCACAAAAAGCGTCGGCAGATTGAACTTGTGTATATATTATTCTCTCTCGGTGGAACGTGGAATTTATTTTGCGAGCGGACACTATCCTGGTGTTCACAATCTTCTATCATTCGGAGGAGGAACCCACCTTGCAATGCCAAGCAATATCTGCCGGGCTTATCGTCATTGAAGCCTGGTTCACGGGCTACTGAGGGAGTCCCGGATTAGGGGGTGTCCGGATAGCCGGACTACCATCATCAGCCGAACTATCATCAGCCGGACTATCATCATCGACCGGACTCCAAGACTGTGAAGATACAAGATTGAAGACTTCGCCCCGTGTCCGGATGGGACTTTCCTTGGCGTGGAAGGCAAGCTTGGCGATACGGATATGTAGATCTCCTACCATTGTAACCGACTCTATGTAACCCTAGCCCTCTCCGGTGTCTATATAAACCGGATGGCTCTAGTCCGTAGGACAGAAGAACAACCCTTACAATCATACCATAGGCTAGCTTCTAGGGTTTAGCCTCCTTGATCTCATGGTAGATCCACTCTTGTAAACATCCACAATATCAATATCAATCAAGCGGGGCGTAGGGTTTTACCTCCATCAAGAGGGCCCGAACATGGGTAAAACATCGTGTCCCTTGTCTCCTGTTACCATCCGCCTAGACGCACAGTTCGGGACCCCCTACCCGAGATCCGCCGGTTTTGACACCGACAGATGTCATCATGGTGGCTCCAAAGTGCTGAAAACTGCACTAGAAACTCTATCCTTGTTCCCCTTGCGCGTGCCATCATCTCCATGCTTGATCATGCTCCAACGTTTATCCTTCTTGTCCATGCTGGATCCTTCATTTGTAGGCAAACCAAAAGTATCCAATTTAGGCAACATCATATTCTCATGAAAATTAGAATCGTTACCAAGAAAGGAAAGTAACAGGTAATTTAGTTGGCGTGCGCGAGCTCTAATAATTGGTCCAATATATGTAGCAGCAGGAGTTGTTGGTTTAACTATAGTAGTGATGTCTTCATCATCCTCCCCTTCTTGAATTGAAGTCATCCTCGACGAAAGTTTATATTCCTCACCCACATAAGGTTTCAAATCTGCAATGTTAAAAGTGAGACTAACCCCAAAATCTGTAGGCGGCTCAAGTTTGTATGCATTATCATTTATTTTCTCTAATACCTTAAAAGGACCATCAGTACATGGCATAAGTTTTGACTTGCACAAATCAGGAAACCTATCTTTGCGTAAATGTCACCAAACAAGATCTCCAGGTGCAAAGACAACATGTTTTCTACCCTTATCTCCAGCAAGTTTGTATTTAGCATTCACACACTCAATGTAGACAATGTTTTGTTGACTACCCTTAAGCATAGTAGACAATGTTTTGTTGACTACTTCAGTTTGTCCATCGGTTTGGGGGTGACATGTAGTACTAAATAGTAGCTTAGTCCCCAACTTAGCCCATAAACATCTCCAAAAGTAGCTAAGAAATTTAGTATCACGGTCTGAAACAATTGTATTTGGCACACCGTGCAAGCGAAGAATTTCATGAAAGAACAATTCAACAACATTAGCAGCATCATCACTTTTATGACATGGTATAAAATGTGTCATTTTTGAGAATCTATCCACGACAACAAAAAATGCTACCCTCCCCTTCTTTGTTCGATGTAAACCTAAAAAATGTCCATAGATATATCCTCCCATGGAACACTAGGTACAGGCAAATGCATATATAAACCATGAGGATTGAGTCGTGACTTAGCTTTCTGACATGTAGTTCAGCGAGCAACAAAACACTCAACATCCAGTCCTATCTTTGGCCAAAAGAAATGTGTAGCAAGTACGTACTTTGTTTTCTTCACGCCAAAATGTCCCATTAATCCTCCTCCATGCGCCTCTTGCAACAACGAAAGACGAACAGAGCTAGCTGGAATGCATAGCTTGTTAATTAGCACGAAACACAAATCCATGACGAACGTGTTCCATGTTCTCCCTTCTTTAGAATTCTGCACCACATCTTTAAATTCAGCATCATGCACATATTGATCTTTGATGGCCTCCAAACCAAATATTTTAAAGTCAAGTTGTGAAAGCATAGTATAACAATGAGAAATGCATGAACAATAACATTTTATTTACCCTTCTTGTGTTTAATGACATAAGGGAAAGTCTCAATGAATTCAACCCATTTAACATGTCTACGATTCAGTTTTGCTTGACTTGTAATGTGTTTCAAAGATACATGATCAGAACGTATAACAAATTCTTTGGGTCATAAATAATGTTGCCATGTTTCCAAAGTCCGAACAAGAGCATATAATTCCTTATCATAAGTAGAATAATTCAGACTAGGCCCACTCAGTTTTTCAGAAAAGTATGCAACATGTTTACCATCTTGTAATAACACACCTTCTAGTCCAATTCCACTAGCATCGCATTCAAGCTCAAAAATCTTAGTAAAATCAGGAAGTTGGAGTAAAGGAGCATGTGTTAAGTTATCTTTCAATACTGTGAAGGCTTCTGCCTGTGTGATACCCAAACAAAAGGCACATTCTTCTTTGTAAGCTCATTGAGAGGCGCGGCAATGGTGCTGAAATATCTCACAAAACGCCTATAGAAACCAGCGAGTCCAAGAAAACTGCTCACTGTATGAACGCTTTGGGCTGCGGCCAACCTCAATAGCTTCAATCTTGGCTTTTATCAACTTCAATGCCTTGTGGAGTAACAACATAGCCAAGAAAATATACTTGGTCGGTGCAAAAGATGCACTTCAAGGTTAGCAAACAAACACGCATCATGTAGAGCAATAAAGACAACACATAAATGTTCGTCCAAAGATCTACTCATAAATAAGTATATCATCAAAATAGACTACCAAAATCGTCCAATGAAAGCACGTAAAACTTCGTTCATTAATCTCATGAAAGTGGTAGGTGGATTAGTTAACCCAAAAGGCATGACTAACCACTCATATTAGCCGAACTTTGTTTTAAATGTTGTTTTCCATTCATCTCCCAATTTTATATGAATTTGATGGTATCCACTACGCAAATCAACTTTGGAGAATATGGTAGAGCCACTTAATTCATCAAGCATATCATCTTGCCTAGGTATAGGATGATGATAGAGAATAGTAATATTATTAATGGATCTACAATCAACACACATATGCGGTGTACGATCCTTTTTCGACACTAGAATAATAGGATCAACACAAGGACTAAGAGATTCATGTATATAACCTTTGTCGAGTAGCTCCTATACTTGATGCATAATATCCTTCATCTCCTCTGAATTGGTATGGTATGGCACACGGTTGGGCATCGAAGCACCGGGAATTGAGTCAATCTGATGCTCAACCCCTCAAATAGGTGATAATTTTGGTGGCACGTCTTATGGAAAGACGCCAGCGAACTCCTACAAAATTACAGCAGGAGGCAAAGAAGAAGGCACGTCCTTGAATTAAAATAATGCCTCTTTGCACACAAAAGCATAGTAAACATATTTGCTAAAATCTAGATCATAAATATCAAATTTGGTGGCAAGTAAACATCCATTTTTTAATTTAATTTGAGAGGCAACACTAGATGATGGTTTGTTATTAGGCTTCATTTCTTGATCAAATTATTTTGCCACAATCTGATTTTCACTCTTATGCTGATCCTGTTTTGCTTTACTAGATCTATTAATATCATCTTTCAAAATGTGTTCAGTAGCCATAGGAAGCACGGTAATATGATTATCCCTTATGAACAAGAGTACACTAATTCTTCCTACCATGGTGTACAGAATTTTTATCGAATTGCTATGGTCTACCAAATAATAGAGAGTATGCTTGCATGGGTACCACATCACAATCAATATAATCAGCATATGCAGCGATACTAAAATGCACACGAACAGTACGTGTTATCTTAACCTTGCTGTTGTTGTTAAACCATTGTGTGTAGTAAGGATGAGGATGTGGTCTAGTGGTGAGAGATAGCTTCTCCACCATCTCCATGCTAGCCAAGTTCTTACAACTCCATCCATCGATGATGATGCGAACATAATGTTCCTTTTTTTGACATAAAGACTGTAAGGGAGACCCCAATAGTATAATTGGTGCAACAAACCCAAATTGCAAGTGCCATACCTTGAACCTAGGTTGATGGGAAGGCATCAACCCCTTTCCACCACTAGGATATGCCTTAGTCTGCAACATAACGTTCCTTCACAAATCCCTTTGCATGGAACAAATTATGCCTTTGATTTTGCTCAGTTTGTGTTACCTGCACACTCAGTACAAGTTGAGCAACTACACTTTCATACCTGTCATCATCTTCAATAGCCATGTATTGCGTCTCTTCTTCAGAATCATCTACATCGTGTTCTTCACTTGAAATAAGAGATAAAGTCTACTCATCAGAGTCACTAGTGGACTCATGCCCACCATCCTCAGTAACAATCATCACACACGGAGATGGGCATTTGCTCGCATAGTGACCTCCACCCTTGTAATGACGACATATAACATCATGTGTTTACCTTGTTGATGCCATGTATGAAGAAGAGCTCTATGCGGGACCGGAAGGTATGCTCTTGGCAGATGGTGGTGGTGGTGCTTGCGTTCTTGTATCACGGTTGGAGTTAGTGGATAAAGTAAGCAATGCTGCAGCAGGGTGTGTGGAAGTAGAAGATGTATGTGGTGTCCATGATGAAGATCGACCTGCAGAAAATTTAGTTCGTGCCAATGCGTGTCGGTCCTGCACTTCATCCTCATTGGTGCCTCTCCGATGATGCGTGAGTAGTTCACCATAGACCTACGGTCCGTAGGCAGTAGCTAGATGGCTTTCTCTCTCTCTCTCTTTTGATTCTTAATACAATGGTCTCTTGGAGATCTATTTGATGTAACTCTTTTTGCGGTGTGTTTATTGGGATTCGATGAACTTTGAGTTTATGATCAGATCTATATCCATGAATATTATTTGAATCTTCTTTTGATTTATTATATGCATGATTATTTATATCCTCGCATTTCTTCTTCGAATATTTGGTTTAGTTAGGCACACCAGATCAATTTTCTTGCCATGGGAAGAGGTGCTTTGTGATGGGTTCGATCGTGCGGTGTTCTTTCCCAGTGACAGAAGGGGCAACAAGACACGCATATATCATTGCTATTAAGGATAACAAGATGGGGGCTATACCTACATGAATGGATCTCGTCTACATCATGTCATCGTTCTTATTGCATTACTCCGTTTCTCCATGAACTTAATACACTAGATGCATGCTGGATAGCGGTTGATGTGTGGAGTAATAGTAGTGATGCAGGCAGGAGTCGGTCTACTAATCTTGGACGTGATGCCTATATAATTATCATTGTCTTCGATATCATCATAATTATTCGATCTTCTATCAATTGACCAACAGTAATTTGTTTACCCACCGTGTGCTAATTTCTCGAGAGAAGCCACTAGTGAAATCTACGGCCCCCGGGTCTATTCTTTATCATATTTGCTTTGCGATCTATTTTTATTTTCTTTTATTTTCAGATCTATTATTACAAAAACCCAAAAATACCTTGCTGCACTTTTTTCTTACTTATTTTATTTCATGTTTTTATCAAGAGCTATTTATCCAATCTATCACAAATATTCTCCCATCAACTTGACAATTTCTGGCGCCATTACCTAGGAGGGATTGACAACCCCTCTTACGCGTTGGGTTGCAAGTATTTGTTCTTTGTGTGCAAGTACCATTTGCATAGTGTTGCTTGGTTCTCCTACTGGATTGATTGTGTTCTTGAGTGTTTGCACAATAATGCTACTGTTATGATTGTGTTTTTATGTTTTCATTAGTGTTTGTGCCAAGTAAAGCCTTTGTGATCATGTTGGGTGATAGTTGATTTGGTCTTGTTGGAAAGAAGAAACTTTTGCGTCCAGTAGCATAATTGATGTGCTTTGCTGGAGCGTGATAAAATCCTGAATATTGTACACAATATTGATATACAAATTGCGTAGGTTTTCCTAATTTTTCAGAATTTTTGGAGTTACAAAAGAATGGACAAAGTCCAGATTAATACAGACTATTCTGTTTTTGAAAGATTCTGTTTTTGTTGCATTGTGTGCTTATTTTGATGAATCTATGAATTGTATCGTGGGGTATAAGCCATGTTAAAGTTGGAATACAGTAGATATAATGCAATAATAAAATATGAATGGGTTTGCAATAGTACTTAGAGTGGTGATTTGCTTTATTATACTAACGGATCTCACGAAGGTTTTGTTAGTTTTTGTGTGATTGAAGTTTTCAAGTTTTGGGTGAGATCACGATGGATGAAGGAATAAGGAGTGAAAAGAGCCTAAGCTTGGGGATGCCCCATGGCACCCCAAGTTAATATTCAAAGAGAACCAAACAACTAAGCTTGCGGATGCCCTTGAAGGCATCCCCTCTTTCTTCTAACAAACATCGATATTTTACTTGGAGCTATGTTTTTATTCGTTACGTATCATGAGTTTTGCTTGGAGCGTCTTGTATTATATGAGTCTTTGCTTGTTTTGCTTTCTAGTTTTTCAAAAGTATCCTTGCTGGACACACCTATTTGAGAGAGCCAAAATTATGTTACGATTTGTTAGAATTGCTCTATATGCTTCACTTAAATTTTTTGAGCTATGGAATTGCTCTAGTGCTTCACTGATATCTTTCTGAGCACGGTGTGCTTTAATATTTTTAAAGAAATGTTCTCATGCGTCACTTAGATTTATTTGAGAGTTAGTAAATTTTTGAAGAAATTCTCTCATGCTTCACCTATATTATTTTGAGAGACGAAATTTTTTATGCTCATGTTCTTCACTTAGGTTTGTTTGAGCTTGTCAAAATCAATTGCAATATATGAAACTAGTCCCAAAGTGATAATTATTCAAGAGGGATATAATAAAAACTTTCATGAAGATCATTGGACAAAATAAACTTGGTTCTTTGTAATAGTTTTGAGATATGAGGATAGTGATATGTGAGTCATGTTGGTGAGTAATTATGCTTTAGTAAGAATATTGGTATTAAGGTTTGTGATTCCCTATGCAAGTACGAAAGTCAATAGTTATGCAATGAAATTAGATCCTACTTGTGGTGCATTATTTGGTGTTAGTTATGCTTAATGCTCGCTTATGTGATTTTTTGTTTCTTGGTTGGTTGCTTCTCAATCTTTTTGCTAGCCTCCACTTGTACTAAGTAGAAATACTACTTGTGCATCAAAAAAAATTTAACCCAGTTTTGCCATATGAGTCCACCATACCTACCTATATGCGGTATTTCCATGCCGTTTTAAGCAAATTTGCATGTGCCATCTCTAATTTTCGAAATGAATTTCCTTTTTCTGTCCTCGTACCGCTCATGAAGCGGCAGGGGGTGGCCAATATTTTCCATGCTAGATGTGTTATTCTCAAGATGAGTGTTTGTTCACTTGTCATTGCACAAGAGTATGGCGGTAATAGGGATGCCCAGTACTGAAATTAAAAAGAAATTTACTTTATGTTGTCAAATAATAAATTCCTTGGAAAGTGTTGGTATGGACGGTACCCGTGGATACGGCTAGCCGTGGACTGCGAAAGTATGGTGGAAAAAGGAATAAACTTTATTTTCTGTTTGGGAACCACCTATGATATATCTAGCATGGAAAGTGTTGGGAATTACTCGGTCGTTTTCGTTGACGGCAAAAGTATGCCTCTCAAAAAAAGTTCTCTCAATTTAAGCTTTGAGCTCTGGCACCTCTACAAATCCCTACTTCCCTCTACGAAGGGACTATCTATTTACTTTATGTAATTTTTATTTTCTTTTGAGTCTCCATCTTCTCTTATAAAGCACCAACTCGGGAGCACTATGATCATACTTCAGCATTGGATGTAGCTAATATGTGAGTGTGTTTCATGAATGGATCAATGATTGAGCATGATGGGCTAGGGATAACTTTATTTAGTTGATATTTTGAAAGACATGGTTGCTTGTTGATGTGCTTGAGTATTGAAATCTTCATGTTAAAACTAAACTATTGCATTGAACCATATAAAAGTCCAAATGTCCATGCTACAAAATAAAATATTATGTGTGAACATGTTAGGCAGCATTCCACATCAAAAATTCTGTTTTTATCATTTACCTACTCGAGGACCAGTAGGAATTAAGCTTGGGGATGATGATACGTCTCTAACGTATCTATAAATTTGCTTGTTCCATGTTGTTATATTATCATTCTAGGATGTTTTACAATCATTTTTAGCAACTTTATATCATTTTATGGGACTAACCTATTGACATAGTGCCCAGTGCTAGTTGTTGTTTTTTGCTTGTTTTTTCTTTGCAAAATATCAGTACCAAACGGAGTCCAAACACAGCGAAACTTTTTGGATATTTTTTTATGGACCAGAAGACACCCAGTGGGCCAAAGAAGTACCAGAGGGGAGGCCCGAGGTGATCACAAGACACCTTGGCGCACCAGGAGGCCCAGGCGCGCCCAGGTTGGTTGCCCACCTCGGTGACCTCCCACACTGCCTCTTCGCCCTATAAATCCCCAAATATTCCAGAAACCCTCGGGGGGTCGATGAAACACAATTCCAGCCGCCGCAAGTTCCAGAACCACGAGATCCAATCTAGACACCATCACAGAGGGGTTCATCATCCTCATTGGTGCCTCTTCGATGATGCGTGAGTAGTTCACCATAGACCTACGGGTCCGTAGGCAGTAGCTAGATGGCTTTCTCTCTCTCTCTCTCTCTCTCTCTCTCTCTCTCTCTCTCTCTCTTGATTCTCAATACAATGGTCTCTTGGAGATCTATTTGATGTAACTCTTTTTGCGGTGTGTTTGTTGGGATCCGATGAACTTTGAGTTTATGATCAGATCTATATCCATGAATATTATTTGAGTCTTCTTTTGATCTCTTATATGCATGATTATTTATAGCCTCATATTTTTTCTTCGAATCTTTGGTTTAGTTAGGCCAACTAGATCGATTTTTCTTGCCATGGGAAGAGGTGATTTGTGATGGGTTCAATCATGTGGTGTTCTTCCCCAGTGACAGAAGGGGCAGCAAGACACGCATGTATTGTTGCTATTAAGGATAACAAGATGAGGGATATTCCTAATGAATAGATCTCGTCTACATCATGTCGTCGTTCTTATTGCACTACTCCGTTTCTCCACGAACTTAATACACTAGATGCATGCTGGATAGCGGTTGATGTGTGGAGTAATAGTAGTAGATGCAGGCAGGAGCCGGTCTACTAATCTTGGACGTGATGCCTATATATTGATCATTGCCTTGGATATATTCATAATTATTCAATATTCTATCAATTGCCCAACAATAATTTCTTTACCCACCGTGTGCTATCTACGGACCCGGTCAATTCTTTATCATATTTGCTTTGAGATATATTTTTATTCGCTTTTATTTTCAGATCTATTATTCTGAAAACCCAAAAATACCTTGCTGCACTTTTTTATTACTTATTTTATTTCGCGTTCTATCAAGAGCTATTTATCCAATCTATCACAAATATTCTCCCATCAACTTGCCAATTTCTGGCGCCGTTACCTATGAGGGATTGACAACCCCTCTTACGCGTTGGGTTGCAAGTATTTGTTCTTTGTGTGCAAGTACCGTTTACATAGTATTGCTTGGTTCTCCTATTGGATTGATATCTTGGTTTCATAACTGAGGGAAGTACCTACCGCAGTTGTACTGCATCATCCCTTCCTCTTTGGGGAAATACCGACACAGTTTCAAGCGACATCACAAGCAAGATGGAATAAATGAGTGATATTGTTGTAGTCCTTATAATCTAAAATGGTCTGAATCTCTATATTTAATCCACCCATAAAACACGCAAGAATATCTTAATTATCCTCAATAATACCACATCTAATCATGCCAGTTTGTAATGCCTGATAATATTCCTCTACATAATTTTTTCCTTGTCTTAAACGCTGCAATTTTTAGAGTAATTCTCGTTGATAATATGGCGGAACCCAATGAGTACGCATAGCCGTTTTCAAAGCAGCCCGAGTAGTTGGGATATTATCATGATATAATCTACAATGTTCAGACCACCAAACACAAGCAAAACTAGTGAATGCACAAACAACAACAACAACACGTCTATCCTCGGGATATTGTAAACATGTAAAATGTTGTTTAGTTTTGAACTCCCAAGTAAGATATACATCAGGAATGTATCTACCCTCAAATGGTGGAATATTCAATTTTAGTCTAGGAACATGGTCATGATCTCGTACCTCAGGTGGTGGTGCAGCCCTACCGTCACGATTATATGCATGTGCACAACCTGGTAGTGGTGCTGGTGGTTGCACGCAGTTCTGATTTTGCACAATCTCATCCTCGTAAGTGCCCTCGTATTCGTTGTCCTCATCGGCAGTAGCAGCAGGAGCCACAGAAGTAGCAACAACAGTAGCAGCGACACGAGAATGCTAGCCCTCCTCAAGAAAGCTTCTCTCCAAATGGGAAGGACCCTACGTTATCGAGGAGGTCTATCGTTCCGGTGCCATAAAAATCAACAACTTCGAAGGCACAAATCCGAAGGTGGTAAACGGTCAAAGAATCAAACACTATATCTCAGGTAATCCTATAAATGTTGAAACCAATGTTATTGATACCGTAACCCCGGAGGAATACATAAGGGAAACTTTCCGAAATGTTTCAGACTCCGAAAAGGAGTAGGTATGTGGTACGGTAAGTAAACTGACTCCAAAACAA
This sequence comes from Aegilops longissima, assembly GCA_021605205.1. Classification (NCBI taxonomy): domain Eukaryota; kingdom Viridiplantae; phylum Streptophyta; class Magnoliopsida; order Poales; family Poaceae; genus Aegilops; species Aegilops longissima. The sequence goes on from CM038682.1 coordinate 464,343,953, forward strand.
TTTTTAAGGCAATATTTCTCCGTTTTGGAATATTTAGAAAAATAGAAAAATAAGTAGCAGTCCGGGAAGGACATGAGGGCCCCACGAGGGTGGAGGGCGCGCCCTACCCCCCTGGGCGCGCCCCTACCTCGTGGGCACCTCGTGTGCCTTCCGGACTCCGTTTTCTTGCACGATACGTATTTTGGTCGGTAAAAATTCATTATATATTCTCCCAAAGGTTTTGACTCCCGTATCACGCAATTATCCTTTGTTTTTGTTTCGAGCTGTTTTTCTGACAGATCTAGATTATCATGACGTCCCCAAGTCCCTCCAAGGACAAGTTCTTTGAGAAAGTCGTCAACCCTTACCTCGCGGAGGTGCTGCGACACCCTCAAACCATTGAGATGCGTGATGGGTTGCTGCACATCCGCGATGAAGAGGGACCCAAGGGGACCGGAAGCATGGAGACGAGGCTCGAAGCAGTGGAGCAACAAGTTTTCAAGTGCCAGGGGATGGTGGAACGTGGACTCAACTCCAACCACATGATGATCGCGGAGTTCACTAGCAACCACAAGTTGGATGCCGACAACATCGGGGAGGCCATCTTCAAGCTTCATGAGAAGATCGAGCACCTTCAAGCTCAAATCTATGACCTGCAAAATCAAAACTGTGAGTATGAATATAGATTCAAAAGGATGAGTTTGGATGCAGATTTGAGGATCCCAGAGACTCGATCATCCTTCTATGATGGTGAGCCCATGCCTTAGAAGATGGACGACAAGCCCGCATCATCAACAACACCTCCACCTTCTTCACCAGCAAGGGGGACATAATCACATGGGTATGGGCACTCCCCTTGGCAATTGCCAAGCTTGGGGGAGGTGCTCCGGTATCGTATCACAACCACATCTCCTATCTTTGCCGTTTTTCTTAGATCGATCCTATTAGTAGTATCTTGATCTAGTAGAATAAAGTTTATGGCATGATCTAGTTTTGAGTTTTGCTTTATGATCTCTCTATGGAATCGAGTCCGTGAGCTATATAATAAAGATTAGTGTTGAGTCAAGGGCTTGATTATTTTGCCATGATCTTGAGTGAATAAAAGAAAAAAAGAATAAAAATAACAAAGAGTTCATATTGATCAATTGAGAGTAATGACTTCACATAGAAAGGGTATGATGATTGAAAGTTGTTGGGAGTTGGCAAACATAGTTTTGGGTCATCGTTGCAATTAATAGGAAGTAATAAGGAAAGAGAGGTTTCACATATAAATATACTATTATTGACATCTTTGATGATTGTAAGCACTCATTAAAATATGACATGCTAAAGAGTTGATGTTGGACAAGGAAGACAACGTAATGGGTTATGTTTTCTTATATCTGAGATAAAGTATATTGTCATGGATCTTCCAACATGTTGAGCTTGCCTTTCCCCCTCGTGCTAGCCAAATTCTCAGCACCAAGTGGAGATACTACTTGTGCTTCCAAAAACCCTTAAACCAGTTTTGCCATGAGAGTCCACCATATCTACCTATGGATTGAGTAAGATCCTTCAAGTAAGTTGTCATCGGTGCAAAGCAATAAAAATTTCTCTCTAAATATGTATGATTGATTGGTGTGGGGAAATAAGCTTTATACGATCTTGTGATGTGGAAAAAATAAAAGCGACGGACTGCATAATAAAGGTTCATATCACAAGGGGCAATATAAAGTGACGTTCTTTCGCATTAAGATTTTGTGCATCCAACCATAAAAGCGCATGGCAACCTCTGCTTCCCTGTGCGAAGGGCCTATCTTTTATCATTACCTTCTGCCTTATGCAAGTGTCATGGTGATCTTCACCTTTCCTTTTTACATTTTATCCTTTGGCAACCACGGTGTGTTGGAAAGATCCTGATTGATATATCAAATTAGATGTAGGAGGCATGAGTTATTATTGTTGACATTACCCTTGAGGTAAAAGGTTGGGAGGCGAAACTATAAGCCCCTATCTTTCTCTGTGTCCGATTAAAACTCCGTAACCACAAGTATCGCGTGAGTGTTAGCAATTATGAAGGACTAAATGATAGTTGAGTATGTGGACTTGCTATTAAGCTCTGACATAGACTCTTTCTGATGTTATGATAAATTGCAATTGCTTCAATGACTGAGACTGTAGTTTGTTTGTTCTCAATAAAGTTTATGATTCGTACTCTGCATTATGAATGGATTATTACTTGAACATAAGAAATCATATGACAATATCTATATATGTTGCTGTTATGAGAATAATCATGATGCCTTCATGTCCGTATTTTATTTTTATCGACGCCTCTACCTCTAAACATGGGGACATATTTATCGTTATCGGCTTTCGCTTGAGGACAAGCCGGTCTAAGCTTGGGGAGTTGATCGTCCATTTGGCATCATGCTTTTATATCGATATTTATTGCATTATGGGCTGTTATTACGTTATGTCACAATACTTATGCCTATTCTCTTATTTTACAAGGTTTACATAAGGAGGAGAATGCTTAGGCTGGATTACGGGCTGGAAAAGGAGCAAATATTAGAGACCTATTCGCACAACTCAAAAGTCCTGAAACTCCACGAAAGTCATTTTGGGAAATAATAAAAATATCCAGTGGAAGAAGTTCACGGAGGGGGCCCACCTGCCACGAGGGTGGGGCGCCCTACCCCTGGGTGCCCCCTACCTCGTGAGCACCTGGTGGCCCTCCGATGCCCATCTTCGCTATATGAGGTCTTTCGTCGAGGAAAAATCATAAGCAACCTTTGGAATGAAACTCCGCCATCGAGGCGAACCTTGGCGGAACCAATCTAGGGCTCCGCAAAGCTGTTCTGCGGGTCACTTCCCTCCGGGAGGGGTAAATCATTGCCATCATCATCACCAACGCTCCTCTCATCGGGAGAGGGCAATCTCCATCAACATCTTCACCAGCACCATCTCCTCTCAAAACCCTAGTTCATCTCTTGTATCCAATTCTTGTCTCCAAGTCCGGGATTGGTACTAGTAGGTTGCTAATAGTGTTGATTACTCTTTGTAGTTGATGCTAGTTGGTTTATTTGGTAGAAGATCATATGTTCAGATCCTATATGCATATTAATACCCCTCTGATTATGAACATGAATATGCTTTGTGAGTAGTTACGTTTGTTCCTGAGGACATGGGAGAAGTCTTGCTATTAGTAGTCATGTGAATTTGGTATTAGATTCGATATTTTGATGAGATGTATGTTGTCTAGCCTCTAGTGGTGTTATGTGAGCGTCGACTACATAACACTTCACCATTATTGGGCCTAGAGGAAGGCATTGGGAAGTAATAAGTAGATGATGGGTTGCTAGAGTGATAGAAGCTTAAACCCTAGTTTATGCGTTGCTTCGTAAGGGCTGATTAGGATCCATATGTTTCATGCTATGGTTAGGTTTACCTTAATACTTTTGTTGTAGTTGCGGATGCTTGCAATAGAGGTTAATCATAAGTGGGATGCTTGTTCAAGTAAGAACAACACCCAAGCACCGTCCACCCACATATCAAATTATCAAAGTACGAACGCGAATCATATGAACGTGATGAAAACTAGCTTGACGATATTCCCATGTGTCCTCGGGAGCGCTTTTCATATTATAAGAGTTTGTCCAGGCTTGTCCTTTGCTACAAAAAGGATTGGGCCACCTTGCTTCACTTTATTTACTTTTTTTACTTGTTGCTCGTTACAAATTATCCTATCACAAAACTATCTGTTACCACTTATTTCAGTACTTGCAGAAAATACCTTGCTGAAAACCGCTTATCATTTCCTTCTGCTCCTCATTGGGTTCGACACTCTTACTTATCGAAAGGACTGCGATAGATCCCCTATACTTGTGGCTCATCAGCGTCGTCTTTATTTTGCTTTCTTTACTTTGCATCTTTATAATAAAAATACCAAAAATATTATCTTATCATATCTACCAGATCTCACTATTTTAAGTGATCGTGAAGGGATTGACAACCCCTTTATTGCGTTGGTTGTGAGGATTTATTTGTTGTGTAGGTGCGAGGGACTCGTGCGTGGCCTCCTACTGGATTGATAACTTGGTTCCCAAAAACTAAGGGAAATACTTACGCTACTTTGCTGCATCACCCTTTCCTCTTCAAGGGAAAACCAACGCAGTGCTCAAGAGGTAGCAAGAAGGATTTCTGGCGCCGTTGCCGGGAGGCTTACGCAAAGTCAAGTCAAGATTTGGACTCCCGACAATGAACCATTTCTGGCGCCGTTGCGGGGGAGTCTACGCAAAAGTCAACATACCAAGTACCCATCACAAACCCTTATCTCCCGCATTACATTATTTGCCATTTGCCTCTCGTTTTCCTCTCCCCCACTTCACCCTTGCCGTTTTATTCGCCCTCCCTTTTTCATTTGCCTCTTTTTTCGTTTGCTTGTCGTTATGGCTAGTCCCCTTTTTGCTCCTTTGTCCCCTGAGTTTGAAGTTCTTCACTTTAAACAAGGACAAGGAGAAAATTTAAAAGATGCTTGGCATAGGATGATGGAATCTTATCGCAATTACACCTTAGAGGTGAGTTTTAGAATTTTGCTTTGCAGTTTTTACGTTGGACTAAGTATGTCCCGTAGACAACTCTTGGATTGTGTTGCCAAAGGAAATTTTATTGAAATTGATCCTAGTGTTGCGCATGAAATCATAGAGGGGGTAGTGGGAACACTACCTCAACAAAAAAGGGGCCACAACATACCCAGGAAGAGACACAAGTTTTTGAAAAAAATTGCGAAGTAACTAAGATCTTACAAAAGTCTCTTGAACCTCTTAAGAGCGTTAGCGGAAATATTCACCGCATGAATATGTTGATTACCCTTTGCAATAAGCGGTTGGATTCTTTAGATCTAAAAATTTCCGAATATGAAGGGAAACGTAAAGAACCTCCCGGATTCGAGCTTGATTCCGCTAAAAATGGAAAGCCAAAGATGGCAATACCTAGATCTATCCTTGCTATTATGCCTAGCTAGGGGCGTTAAACGATAGCGCTTGTTGGGAGGCAACCCAATTTTATTTTTAGTTTTTTGCTTTTTGCTTCTGTTTAGGAATAAATATTTGATCTAGCCTCTGGTTAGATTTGTTTTTATGTTTTAATTAGTGTTTGTGCCAAGTTTAACCTATAGGATCTTCTTGGATGATAGTTATTTGATCTTGCAGAAAATTTCAGAAACTTTCTGTTCACGAAAATAATTGTTAAAAATCATCAGAACGTGATAAAATATTGATTCCAATTTCTGCTGATCAATAAACAAATTGTCTAGGTCTTCCTAGTTTGGCTGAATTTTTGGAGTTCCAGAAGTTTGCGTTAGTTACAGATTACTACAGACTGTTCTGTTTTTAACAGATTCTGTTTTTCGTGTGTTGTTTGCTTATTTTGATGAATCTATGGCTAGTAAAATAGTTTATAAACCATATAAAAGTTGGAATACAGTAGGTTTAACACCAATATAAATAAAGAATGAGTTCATTACAGTACCTTGAAGTGGTGTTTTGTTTTCTTTCGCTAACGGAGCTCACGAGATTTTCTGTTAAGTTTTGTGTTGTGAAGTTTTTCAAGTTTTGGGTAAATGATTTGATGGATTATGGAACAAGGAGTGGCAAGAGCCTAAGCTTGGGGATGCCCATGGCACCCCCAGATAATCTAAGGACATCAAAAAGCCAAAGCTTGGGGATGCCCCGGAAGGCATCCCCTCTTTCGTCTACTTCCATCGGTAACTTTACTTGGAGCTATATTTTTATTCACCACATGATATGTGTTTTGTTTAGAGCGTCTTGTATGATTTGAGTCTTTGCTTTTTAGTTTACAACAATCATCTTTGCTGTACACACCTTTTTAGAGAGACACACATGATTCAGAATTTATTAGAATACTCTATGCGCTTCACTTATATCTTTTGAGCTATATAGTCTTTGCTCTAGTGCTTCACTTATATCTTTTAGAGCATGGCGGTGGTTTTGTTTTATAGAAACTATTATCCTCTCATGCTTCACTTATATTATTTTGAGAGTCTTAAACAACATGGTAATTTGCTTAAATTGGGAAATTAATCCTAACATGTTAGGTATTCAAGACTAGTAAAAAACTTTCTTATGAGTGTGCTGAATGCTAAGAGAAGTTTGATGCTTGATGATTGTTTTGAGATATGGATGTAGTGATATTAAAGTTGTGCTAGTTGAGTAGTTTTGAATTTGAGAAATACTTGTGTTGAAGTTTGCAAGTCCCGTAGCATGCACGTATGGTAAACGTTATGTCACTAATTTGAAACATGAGGTGTTCTTTGATTGTCCTCCTTATGAGTGGCGGTCGGGGACGAGCGATGGTCTTCTCCTACAAATCTATCCCCCTAGGAGCATGCGCGTAGTGCTTGGTTTTTGATGACTTGTAGATTTTTGCAATAAGTATGTGAGTTCTTTATGACTAATGTTGAGTCCACGGATTATACGCACTCTTACCCTTCCATCATTGCTAGCCTCTTGATGCCGTGCATTGCCCTTTCTCACATTGAGAGTTGGTGCAAACTTCAGCGGTGCATCAAACCCGTGATATGATCGCTCTTTCACACATAAACCTCCTTATGTCTTCCTCAAAACAGCCACCATACCTACCTGTTATGGCATTTCCATAGCCATTCCGAGATATATTGCCATGTAACTTTCCACCGTTCCGTTTATTAGGACACGCTCATCATTGTCATATTGCTTTGCATGATCATGTAGTTGACATCGTATTTGTGGCAAAGCCACCGTTCATAATTTTTCATACATGTCACTCTTGATTCATTGCTATCCCGGTATACCGCCGAAGGCATTCATATAGAGTCATACTTTGTTCTAGTATCGAGTTGTAATCATTGAGTTGTATATGAATAGAAGTGTGATGATCATCATTCATAGAGCATTGTCCCAATTAAAAGAAAGAGAAAGGCCAAAAAAATAAGGCCCCCCAAAAAAGAGAATACAAAGGGACAATGCTACTATCCTTTTTTCCACACTTGTGCTTCAAAGTAGCACCATGATCTTCATGATAGAGAGTCTCTTGTTTTGTCACTTTCATATACTAGTGGGAATTTTTCATTATAGAACTTGGCTTGTATATTCCAAAAATGGGCTTCCTCAAATGCCCTAGGTCTTCGTGAGCAGGCAAGTTGGATGCACACCCACTTAGTTTCTTTTGTTGAGCTTTCATGCATTTATAGCTCTAGTGCATCCGTTGCATGGCAATCCCTACTCCTTGCATTAACATCAATCGATGGGCATCTCCATAGCTCATGGATTAGCCGCGTTGATGTGAGACTTTCTCCTTTTTTGTCTTCTCCACATAACCCCAATCATTATATTCTATTTCACCCATTGTGCTATATCCATGGCTCACGCTCATGTATTGCGTGAAGGTTGAAAAAAGTTTGAGATTACTAAAGGATGAGAGCATTCTTGTGTGACGAAAATGGAGCATGACTAAACTATATGATTTTGTAGGGATGAACTTTCTTTGGCCATGTTATTTTGAGAGGACATAATTGCTTAGTTAGTATGCTTGAAGTATTATTACTTTTATGTCAATATTAAACCTTTATCTTGAATCTTTCAGATCTGAATATTCATACCACAATTAGGATAATTACATTGAAATTATGCCAAGTAGCATTCCACATCAAAAATTCTGTTTTTATCATTTACCTACTCGAGGACGATCAGGAATTAAGCTTGGGGATGCTTGATACGTCTCCAACGTATCTATAATTTTTTATTTTTCCATGCTATATTATATTCTGTTTTGGACATTAATGGGCTTTATTATACACTTTTATATGATTTTTGGGACTAACCTATTAACCGGAGGCCCAGCCCAGAATTGTTGTTTTTTTGCCTATTTCAGAGTTTCGCAGAAAAAGAATATCAAACGGAGTCCAAACAGAATGAAACCTTCGGGAAAGTTATTTTCGGAACGAACGTGATCCAGAGGACTTGGACCCTACGTCAAGACATCAACCAGGAGGGCACGAGGTGAGGCGCGCCTACCCCCAGGGCACGCCCTCCACCCTCGTGGGCCCCACGTTGCTCCACCGACGTACTTCTTCCTCCTATGTATACCTCGTACCCCCAAACTACGAGATACGGGCCAAAACCAAATTCCACCGCCGCAACCTTACACCCATGAGATCCCATCTTGGGGCCTTTTAGGAGCTCCGCGGGGGGCATCGATCACGGAGGGCTTCTACATCAACACCATAGCCTCTCCGATGATGTGTGAGTAGTTTACCTCGGACCTTCGGGTCCATAGTTATTAGCTAGATGGCTTCTTCTCTCTTTTTGGATCCCAATACAATGTTCTCCCCCTCTCTCGTGGAGATCTATTCGATGTAATCTTATTTTGCGGTGTGTTTGTTGAGACCGATGAATTGTGGGTTTACGATCAAGTTTATCTCTGAACAATATTTGAATCTTCTCTGAATTCTTTTATGTATGATTGGTTATCTTTGCAAGTCTCTTCGAATTATCAGTTTGGTTTGGCCTACTAGATTGATCTTTCTTGCAATGGGAGAAGTGCTTAGCTTTGTGTTCAATCTTGCGGTGTCCTTTCCCGATGGATGATGGGGCGGCAAGGCACGTATTGTATTGTTGCCATCGAGAATAACAAGATGGGGTTTATATCATATTGCATGAGTTTATCCCTCTACATCATGTCATCTTACTTAAAGCGTTACTCTGTTCTTATGAACTTAATACTCTAGATGCATCTTTGGATAGCGATCGAATGTGTGGAGTAATAGTAGTAGATGCATGCAGGAGTCAGTCTACTTGTCTCGGACGTGATGCCTATATACATGATCATACCTAGATATTCTCATAACTATGCTCAATTCTGTCAATTGCTCAACAGTAATTTGTTCACTCACCGTAATACTTATGCTCTTGAGAGAAGCCACTAGTGAAACCTATGGCTCCCGGGTCTATTTTCCATCATATTATTCTCCTGTCAACAAGTTATTTCTAGCGTCGTCTTTATTTTGCTTTCTTTACTTTGCATCTTTATCATAAAAATACCAAAAATATTATCTTATCATATCTATCAGATCTCACTCTCGTAAGTGACCGTGAAGGGATTGACAACCCCTTTATTGCGTTGGTTGCGAGGATTTATTTGTTTGTGTAGGTGCAAGGGACTCGTGCATGGCCTCCTACTGGATTGATACCTTGGTTGTGAAAAACTGAGGGAAATACTTACGCTACTTTGCTGCATCACCCTTTCCTCTTCAAGGGAAAACCAACGTAGTGCTCAAGAGGCAGCACGTCCTCAGGGCAACGATTGCCTCCCTTAGCTGCCGCTGTTGCCAGGGAGGAACGACGACCACCGCCAAGACGATGGGGCCGGGGGCTTCCAAGAGCCTCGCACCATTTCCTGCATCCTGGGTGGCGCTCAGGCCCCCGCCTCTCATCGCATCTTCAAGCAGTTCGCTCGTGTGCTGAATGCGACCATTCCTAAGATCGGGGCATCGCGGCCCCTCAGGTGGTCCAAGTACGCCGTCACCTTTGACTCTATAGACCATCTCAAGTGCTCAGCTGCTGCTGGCGTGCTCCTTATGCTCCACTCACCAACCATCAGCAACGTCCTCGTCACCAAGACACTCATCAACGATGGCGCAGGGCTCAATGTCCTCTCCGTTGAGACGTTTGAGACGCTCCAGGTGCCCTACGACCAGCTCCTCCCCACCAAGCCCTTCTCAAGGGTGACCGATGGCTCCACCATCCCCATAGGGCAGATTCGTCTCCCTGTCACCTTCGGCAAGCGCGACAACTACCGCACCGAGCTTATCGACTTCGACGTCGCCCACATTCGCCTCCCGTACAATGCCATCCTCGGGTATCCGGCCCTCGCCAAGTTCGTGGCAGTGACTCACCACAGATACAATGTCCTCAAGATGCCGGGAAGTGGCGGCATCATCACAGTTGCTTGCGACGAGAAGATGCGGTGTGCTCCCTCGAGCGCGCCTACCAGACCACAGAGATCGAGAACTCAGATGATGAGGGTGCCAACCGTCCTCCTGAGGCCGCCCCCAAGAAGAAGAAGAAGCTCCTCCTCAGAGGCCCTCAAGAGGCTGGGGCGTCTGATGAACGTGCCTTAGGCCTCGCGCCCACTGTTGGGGCGCCTTTCTCTCTCCAATAGGAAGGCGTGCCTGGCGCCCATCTCAGGACGGGCTCTCGTCTAGAGGGCCTCTGACCTGACCAGCATCATGGGGGAGGCATTCGGGCACCATGTGGAGGCATGCTTCAACGCGCGCTTCCGTGAGCAGGGCGCAGGGCGCGAGGCGCCAGGCGCTCAGGAGTTCATCACCAAGGCAATCGAAGAGCTTCAGGAGGCGCGAGCCATGCACGACGAGCGCCGCCCTGCACCACTCAGCATAGCTGCTGTCCCTAACGTGGGTGGCGAGCTGCATGTCTGCGTCAACATCCCATACCTTAATAGGGCTGCTTCTCAGGAGCTCCTCTGGCCGTCCCGCGTCGGCCGAAGTGGGGGCTACCCCTGCAGCTATGTCTGCATGCCATTCGGCCTGCTGAACATGGATGCCACGCACCAGCGCTACATGCAGGGCGTCCTGGCAGCTCACGAGGCCAGGCGCCACACAATCTTGACAGAGGAGGTGCCAGAACCTCCGGAGCCCCCCGAGACTCAGGAGCCGGACGACTCGTGAGGAACGACCTCTACAACATGGACCTTCAGCTACTCCAACGCTTCTACAACGACGGTGCCAGGTGACTTTCTGGTTTGTTCAGTTGAGGGCACCCCTCGGGCTGCATCATCCTCAAGCTATTAGGGCCAGCCCCTACAGCCGCACCAATTTGATTCATGTACTCCGGACTAGTTATGCATGCTCGAGTTATCATGGTTGTTGACATTACTCCTACCGTCTCGTTATCTATGGTGTTGCCTCTCGTGGCCTCTGCGCGTTGCTAAACCAGCTTCTTGCTCATCCCGCTACAGGGCACTACAAAAAAATACATTTCCATGATGATACATGTTTGTCACAGTAGGTCACGTTTTCTGTCATGCATGTACACCCATGACGATTTTATGACAGAATCAGGATAGTCATACCTGTGCCGTGTAAAAGTGTTCCTTGACAATACCAAAATTATCATCACGGAAGTGTCCACTTCCATGACGATAAATGGCGCGTCATGGAAGTGTTTTCATCAAGGGTGACCTACACGTGGCATCCACCATAATGGGTCGCCGTTAAGCTATCGGGTTCCGGTTTGGATTCGATAACCCATTAACAGCCTTGACCAATGGGGATTTTCCATGTGTAAAATGATCATCGGCTGGAGGAAACACGTGTCGGCTCACCGTTGGGACAGATGTCATCCACTCATTGGACCGAAGGCGCCTTTGATACGTCGACACGTGGCACGGCCCAACAGAGGGCCATTCCTGTGAAAAGGCTGGCCCGTTTGACTTGGTCAAAAGATAGCGGGCCGGCCCATAGAAATCCTGTTAACACCTGTTCGCATATAGTCCATTTACAGCCCGCTAACTCAGGGCCCGTTACGGCCTATCTGAATTGGGCCCAGTAGCGCCATCTGGGCCGTCCAATATGATTCCAGCCTATTTTAACTTCCGGCCCATGATGTCTTTCGGCCCATATGAGGCCCTTCGTAACTCTTGGCCCATTAATGGTCCGTGGTGAAACTGGCCCGTAATGAATAGTGTATCGCTTTATACCCATTAACGACCCATTATTCCATTGGCCTGTTCCTAGCCCGTGTTATCTTTCGGCCTTCTCAGGGCTCATTTCCAGCATTCGATTACTTACGGACCGTTACTGGCCTTTTCTACTTGCGGGCCAAATTCATCTGTGGTTACAGTCGGCCCGTTTGTGGGCCGTTAATCCATTGGGATGTTTTCATAGCATCATCAAATACGGCCGATTAACGGCCCGTTATGGTCGGCCCATGAACGTACGATTCCAACTCTAGCCAGTTTACGACCCATAATGTGGTCTGTTATTGGCCCATGTTTGGCCAATCGATCATACGGCCCGTAGAAGGCTCATTGATGCTACGCCCCGTAGAAGGCCCATTGTTTCTACGACCCGTAGGAGGCCCAGGCTCACTACAGTAAATATGTAGCCCATGGTTATTGTGGCCTAGTTTTAAAAAATAGGTTATTGTGGCCACAAGCAAACCGCGGAAAAAGAACTGCACTGACTACAAGCAAACAAATAAACAAGACAACAAGGAAATAATTAAGCAAGCAACTTACGCTAAGCTATCACGGCTATTACACATATTACATCCACTAGGCATCAAAGTTCGCCACCAGTGCAAATATATGGAACAAAGCAACATATCACACACACTAGTTGTCGAAGTTGGCGACCAGTGCAAATAAACGTCGCAGCAAAACAAGTCCAGAACTGAAACCACTTTAGAAGAGCTCAAGAAACAATATCCTGGGTACCCATAATGCTGGCAAGATGCTTAGCAAGCTTATTAGCTTTCTCTTGTTTGGCACTTAGATCCTCCAGCGCTTGCTGTTGCACCAGAAAGTATGCATTCGAATTCTGTAGGGACTTCCACAGTCCTTCAGTTTCCTGTCGCAGAACATCTGATCAATGTCTTTCAACTTGAAGTTGAGACTCAAGAATCCGAACTGATTCAGACAGCGAGTTCGAAGAGCTGGTGCCAGCAGTAGTGGCCAGTAACTCGAACACTACGTCAAGACAGGACTTTGGGGTTGTCTCAGTGTCTTCAATATAGTTTTTATCAACTTTCTTGGAGACCAACAAGGATGTCTCACTATCTTGAACCTTATCTGCATTACTTCCTTTACGATTGCATAATGGGGCACTCTTCTCCAATATTTTATCCGCATTCTAAAAGAGAAACAAATAGACACATCATAGGTTTACCATGTTGTATATGAAAACTCATTTTGGTAAACCAGTTCAGTAGTAAGGTGGACATGATAACAGCATGAAACAAACATATATCTATGTAGTATGGTCACTGTATGGTCTATATCATTCTAGTTTACGTTGCCAAATCAAGATAGAGACAGTTCAAATCATATCTATTTAAGATAAAGCAGCATAGACAGAATATATGTGTGGGAAACTACACAACAATATTAACACTTGTAATGTGCATGGAACAAGAACATAATTGTTTATTCAATTGAAACTGAAATCAACATAGAGCAAGTTACAACAGCAAACACGTTAAAGAAATAGGTTTAAAACATACCTGTTGCACCATTGGAGTTTCAATTGCATCCTTCAAATTTGAAATTAGTTGGTATGAGTAAATCCAGTGAAGCAAGAGCAAAGGAGTATGAACCATAGCTACGGAACCTAACCTGAGAACAATTCTTCTTCTGCTTTAAGCGTTGACTTGGGGTTCGGAGTGGTGGTCCTCGTGCTTTGGGCACTGCAGTTGCCTTACTAAGTGCTCGTGTTTAGGTGCTCTGTGGTGGAGACGGTGCTGTGTCAACTGGAACTAGGTTACTATCTGCTGGGGTCGGGGTTAGAAGGGGTGTAGCTGGTTCTCTGTCCAACTGGGTAGGGGTACAATCTGCGTGAGTCTGGGTTATGTGTTGTGGGGTTGGTTCTTGGGCAAGTACAACCGTGGTTCTATCTGCATCGACAGGTAGCACGATATTTTCTGAAGACCGTGTTTTTACTCCCACAGATACTGCCATCACCCCCTCCAATTCAAATGGCTGATAAACAAGAAAAGTAATTGAATGTACAGACATTGTAAGATAGACAAGTGCAATGGATAGTAGGGAAGAAAACAGGGCATGAAATAATTCACATTTATGTTGTCTAACCAAACAGAATAACATGACATAATTTCACATATATGATGGCTAATTAAATAGGATAGCATGACACAATTTCACATGTATGATGGCTAACTAAACAGGATAGAATGGCATACTTCAAAATATGATGACTATGTAAACAGGATGAGATGATATAACTATATTATGTCTTTAGAAAATGGGTTGGTATGCCATAATTCAGATATATGCTGTCTATGTAAACATCATGGCATGATATAATTCAAATATATGATTTATATACTAAGCAAGTGAGCAGAGGGCAATTGCATATATGATGTGTCAACTAAGGAGATGGCATTCAATATTGTGTATATGATGTAAAAACTAAGCATTGCAAGACAACATATGCATGATATGAGTAATATAACCCTACCAAGTTTGAGCATACACCTCAGGGGGATAATAGGACTGGTCACCTGCCTATGAATCCTCCTTTGAGGAGGTATCTGTAACCAGCGAGATATCTGCTTCAGCAGGTAGCATTGTCTGCTCTGAAGACCTTGTTTTCACTCCAGATTTCCCCATCACCAATTCAAATGGCTGATGCACAGGAAGAGCAGTTGAATATACAAACATTGTCGACAAATGCAATGAGTAATACAAAAAAATGATGGCATGATATAATTCACATATATGACGCTTGGCTAAATAGCATGGCATTGCATAATTCACATACATAATGCCTTGTAACAAGATAGCATTGCATAATTCACATATATAATGTCTTGCAACAAGATGGCATTGCAAAATTCACATGCATTCACAAAAAGCATGTCTAAACTAAGCAAATGACATGCCAATGCAAGACACCATATGCACGATATGAGCAATATAACCCTGCCAAGTTAGAGCATGCACCTCGGGGGGAAATAGGACTGGTCATCTGTCTCTGGATCCTCCTCTGATAGCAAAACATGCACTTCATCAGATAGCATTGTCTGCTCTGAAGACCTTGTTTCCACTCCAGATTTTTCCATGACCCTGTCGAATGGCTGATGCACTATAGCGACCCGACCTCAGATGGTCATGTCTCTGTGCTTCAGTGTCATCCCTGGATAAGTAATGCTGACACACACAGTACTCGAAGGATTTATAACAGAGTAGCAATCACACACTTATTACATCAAATGTCTCAGAAGAGAACTTATTACAATAATATGGCTTAAGGCCATCTAATGCGATAAGAGCGGAAGGCTTGGAAGATAAAGTGAGTCCATCAACTCCAACGACATAGCTGAGCTGCTCGGCAACGACCTAACGCACCTTACTCCTCATCTGAAAATGCGCAACATAATACGTTGCAGCGAAACAATCGACACATGGAATATCTTTGGCAATATAACCAAGATGAGCAAGAACAAAATAATGCTACTACAACATGCATATTTGGCTGGCGGAAAGCTCTATGGTTGTAGTTTTGTGAAAAGCCAATTTTTCCCTACAACAATGGAATAGATTTTAATTTAACTATCATGGTGGTTGAAACATTGAGAAGGTATAACCCCAACTCAATCCCAATTAAAGTAGTTAACAACCCACCAATATTAATTAAGAGTGATGAGATACACATGACAACCCAAGTACTAGATACTCAAGATTGTCCATAACCGGGGACACGGCTAACCATGATTAGATTGTACACTCTGCAGAGGTTTGTGTCGGCGTTAGGGCAGGGGTCCCAGACTTGCACACTGCGACTGCGGCGTGGCTCAAGGGGGCCCATCACGGTCCATCTTCATCAACACAAGCTCAAGACCTCGCGAGGCCAAGCCTCATGAGGCGGGGACGACAGGAGCTTCCTCGGTAGCGACCTCGTCGGTGGCTCGCGAGGCGGAGAGATCAAGGCGAGGTACCTCACGAGGTGCCCATGATGCAAGCCATGGCGACCAAGGCGCCGGTGAGCGCCAGCCCAGCAATGTCCTCCTTTCCTCTTTGGTGCAAAGGGAGCAAGCGCGAGAGCATCAATCAAAGGCGTCCATTTGGTGCAACAAGACCAAGACCAGTCCAACGGCGGGAAGGAAGTCATTGTGGAGCCCAAGCGGCGTCACCACGAGCCTTTGGCAGGCGAGACCAACTTTAGTCGAGGATAAGTGTACGGATGTTCCCCTTCAAAATGGCCAATTGTTGGCGCCCTTCCGCTCAATATTTGGGAAGAGGCCCGGGGCCTCTGTCTATAAATAGGACTAGCCACACCGAGCTAAGGGATGCAGATCCGATCGGTCGATGGCTGGATGCACCTTGGGCAGAGAGAGAGAGAGAGAGAGAGAGAGAGAGAGAGAAGGCTCCCCTAGCAGTTCATCGCACCAGCCAAGAATAGAGCCCTCGAGAGTTGTTCTTCCTTGTATTGTTCATCATCATCAGCCCAAGAGGCAATCCACCACACCACAAACTAGAGTAAGGTATTACACCACAATGGTGGCCCGAACTAGTATAAACCTGTGTCTCTTGTGCTGTTCCTTTAAGTAGTTTAGATCTTAGCGGGCGGCGAAGTGCAGTAGGTGAGGCAGATTTCCGCGCGCAGATGTTCGAACCTCAAGGGTCTTCCAGAACCGAAATCCGACATTTAGCGCGCCCGAGTAGGGAGGCGGCGGCGCCCGGGCTTCGTCGCCAGCAGGGCGGGTGCGGTGCAGCGAGACGAGGCGCAGCGCGAGCCCCTGCAGCCGACGAGCTTGGCGGCAGTCGAGCCACTCTTCATAGGCGTCGTCGGCAGGGCGGTAGCGCATGAGGCTCGTTTGCGCGATGGCGCCTTTCGAGCCTCCATGGTAGCGCGGAATGCACGAGACGAAGAACCAGCCGGGCGAGTGAGGGGTAGCAGTGCAGCCATCTTGCCTCACGGAGGGATCTTTGGGGCGATGTTGATGCTCGTTCCCGGGCGGTGGCGGCGTTGACGGCGGCGACGAAACAGCGAGGTGCCCGCCGCAAGGAGCCGTCTGCAGGCGGCGCTGAAGCGAGAGTGGCTCGGCTTTCGGCGCGAGCCCGGCGAGCATCGAACATGGATCACGAGGTTGACGGAGAACAGGCGGCGGAAGGCAATTCCGCGCACCTACTGGCCGCGCCAAATGTCGGATTTCGGGTTCCGGCAGACCCTTGAGGTTCGAACACTGGGGTGCACGCGGAAATCTGCCCTCTACCTACATGTACCCCGCCGCCTCGCTAAGATCTAAATTACGAAAGGAACAGCACAAGAGACAGAGGGTTTATACTAGTTCGGGCCACCATTGTGGTGTAATACCCTACTCTAGTTTGTGGTGTGGTGGATTGCCTCTTGGGCTGATGATGATGAACAATACAAGGAAGAACAACCTCGAGGGCTCTGCTCTTGGTGGTGCGATGAACTTCTAGGGAGTTCGATGCTCTCTCTCTCTCTCTCTCTCTCTCTCTCTCTCTCAAGGTGCATCCAGCTCTTGATCCGATCGGATCCAGATCCCTAGCTCGTGTGGCTAGTCCTATTTATAGACAGAGGCCTGGGCCTCTTCCCAAATATTGAGCGGAAGGGCGCCTACAATTGGCCATTTTGAAGGGGAACATCTGGTACACTTATCCTGACTAAAGTTGGTTCTCGACTGTCAAAGGCTCTGGTGGTGACGCTGGCTTGGGCTCCACAATGACTTCCTTCCCGCCATTGGACTGGTCTTGGTCTTGTTGCACCGAAATGGACGCCTTTGCTTGATGCTCTCGCCTGCGCTTGCTCCCTTTGCACAAAAGAGGAAAGGAGGACATCTATGGGCGTGGCGCCACCGGCGCCCTTGGTCGTCATGGCTTGCATCATGGGCACCTCGTGAGGTACCCTGCCTTGATCTCTCCGCCTCCTCGCCGAGCCACTGACGAGGCGCTACCGAGGAAGCTCCGTCGCCCCGCCTCAGCAGGCTTGGCCCCTCGCGAGGGTCTTGAGCTTGTGTTGATGAAGATGGACCGTGATGGGCCCCCATTTGAGCCACGCTGCAGGCCGCAGGCAGGCAAGTCTGCGGACCCCCGTTCCCAGAACACCGACAGTAGCCCCCGGGCCCAAGGCGTGCCCGGACTTGGCTGAGCAGAGAGGCGAAGGGGCAAGTGCGGCGCCGCGGGCCCTAACAGCCTGCGGCCTTGGGTGCCGCATGGCGGTTGATTGGACGTGGGTGTCTCCACTTCCCCATGACGCCTCGGCAACTGCACAAATTGACAAGTACCTGCATGCAAAGCGGGTCATGATTACCTGCGATCGTGGAGGTCGGCGGTTGGCCTCCTCTGGCTTTAAGTACGGAGCGATGAGCGCTCCTATGGCCCGTTCCTGCTTGCTTCTTCTTCCCGGTTCTTGCTCCGTCTTGCTGCAATGGCTCCGATCCGCCGGTTCTCCGCGACAGAGAGGAAAGGCTCCTCGAGAGGGTCTGACCGCTCCCGCCAAGAAGCAGCTAACCTCTCGCCATCGAAATGAGGGTGCCCACCAGTGGTGTCGAGGCCTTAGTGCGAGCGGCCACCACCGGGTTCCCGCCCCTTATACGCCCAGATCGAGGGCTCACAGAAGGGTTGATGCCGAGCACGCCACGGGCGCCGCCGCGTCGGCGCCCGGCGGGTCCTGAGGTCTTGGCGTCGTTCCCCACGAGTCCATGCCAGGAGCTCCTCCGGGAGTTCAGACTCCATGCCGCCATGCCTCCTCGGTCTTGGATTCTCCTTCCTTCCTTCTTCGCTCTGCGATTCCAGCAGGGAGGACCCTTGGAGCTCGGCTGCACGCCGGCTGCAGCTCTCGCAACCTCTTAGGGCAGAGGTTGAGGTCGTTGCCCAGGTGAGGTCTTCATGACTCGAGGTTGGGGCGAGATCGCCTGGTCTGCGGGACAAGGCGCCTCGCGATCCACACAGGTATGTGGCCTTGCCGTCATGCCCTTCAAGGTCTTCGATGCGGAAGGGCACCGGCTGGAGTGCTGGCACGGGAGAGGTGATCGAGGCCCTGTCGCGACGAGGGCTAGGCTCGCCGGCCCCTCCTCGGCAGCTCCTCGGCGGTGGAGGCGTCGAGATCCAGCTGACTCACTTGAGCTCTTGGCGACTCGAGAGGCGGCGGCAGCGACTCTGAGCCCCGAGCTGCGCCCGCTCGGAGGCAGGCAGGCTCGGCAGGCCGCCGCTGCTGAGGCCTGCGCACCGTGGATGGAAGAGGTCCCTCCCCAAACTACTGAGCTCTGAGGCCCCATCGCCTCAGAGGCGCCACAGTCCCCGGAGGGCGCCAGCTGCTGGGCGCTCAAACCTCGTTGAGCACCACTATACTTCGCCAAGACGGTGCTGCGGGACGCACGGGCAGTACCCCATGCCTCGAAACTCCTCCTCGCGCTATTGGTGGCCTCACGCAATGCGGCACTATTTTCAGGCTCACCCCATCAAGGTCGTCTCAGCGTGCCCCTTGGAAAGGTGCTCGGGAGCACTAACTCAGCTGAAGGGTCGCTGAGTGGAACATTGAGCTGCAAGCATTTCAGCTCGAATTCAGCACCTGACCAGAGTCATCAAGGGCAGCGTTAGCAGATTTCATGGCAGAATGGATTGAGGCACTGGCCTGAGGCCGGCGAGATCGGTCCCTCTCTCACAGGGAAGCGCCCAGAAAGGCTGGGTCATGTACTTGATGGAGGCGTTCTCCGGGCATGGCGGCTAAAGCTGGGCGGTGCTCATATCTCCCACTCAGGGACAAGCTCTACTACACTGCAGCTCTATTTCCAGCCAAGGTGAAAAGGTCTCCAACAACATAGCGGAGTATGAAGGTCTAATAAGCGGGCTTGAAGGCTGCAGCAGCCCTAGGGTTGAAGCGCCTACCATCAAGGGCGATTCGCAGCTCCTCGTCAATTTCTCCAACAAGGTATCTGAGCCAAAAGATGAGCACATGGAAGCCTACCTTGCGGAGGTCCGCAGGATGGAGAAGCAGTTACGGGGTTGGAGTTGCGGCATGTGCCCCGCGACACCAATCGAGGCCGGCGACATCGCCAAAGCAGCATCCAGTGGTTATCTCGGGAGCTGGCGTGTTCGAGGCGGCTTTTCAAGCCCTCCGCCATGCCATCACTATCAAACACGGCGCAGCCTCGTGGAGGATCTCCCTGACCACCTGCCTCAGAGCCCGATGCAGGGGCCCGACCTCGGAGCGCGCCTACTCCCGACGATGGAGCCTCGGGAGGGTCTTGGATCCTGAGCTCGAGCTACTTAACACAAGGGACCCTGCCGGAGAAGGAGGAGGAAGCGGAGGCGTGGGCGTGGCAAGCCACATCGTCTTGCATCACGGATGGAGAGCTCTATCGAAGCGGCAAATGATGTGGCCTCTGGCTGCATCTCCAGGGAGCAAGGGAAAGAATTGCTGGCAGATATACGATGGAGACTATGGGCATCACCGTCATCACGAACCCTCGTGGGCAAGGCATTCGGGCGGTTTCTATTGGCCTCTGCGCTCAACGGCGCCATAGAACTAGTGAGGG